>JBBPBX010069579.1:0-18822 GCA_038048925.1 Garcialebias charrua
ATCTTGTCATTTTTTTATCCTTGTGTTTTACTTGGTTTAATAAAAGACAGAATTGACTCTAAAAAATGTATGGCTACATTTTAAACAATGATCGTGTATGATCTTGAAAGAAAATGATGGAAGTGTAGGGTGATGTTTGTGAATTGAATATTTGCAATGCTGATCTTGACTGAATAATATTCAGTTTTATATATTGTTGTTTTTTCTATTGTTGTTTCTCTTTGTCTTGGTGTTTAATTTAATCTAATTTGACTTTTATTATACCAGGTGAAATGTTTGAGAACCAGTTCCCATTTACAACCGTAAACTATCTATTCCGTTGCTTTCAACACCTGATGATCTGTTTTTTGAACCTGTTTACTTCACACAGGTTGGTCGTTATATTTACTATCTGCAACATTTTTATATTTATATTCTGTTTTTTACTTCATTGTGTATGTTGCCTATGTGTTGTCTGTTGTTTGTTTGTTTGTACAGCACTTTGGTTGGCCTTGTCGCTGTTTTAAGTGCTCTATAAATAAAATGGTATGGTATGGTAAACTGGAAAATAAATTTCTGCAATAAAAATATTTTCACATATGTGTAACATTATTTTACTTAGCAAGGCTTCATCCAGAAATTAGCTATTTGAATCTTTTAAAGCAGGTATGTGTTTTTCAAAATGCATCACACAAATCATTAATGCTTCCAGTATTATCTGTTTTTACTGTACTACTTAGATTAGCTTGATTGGACTGTGTCAAGAAGTTTAGTGCTTCATATATGTTCACATGTTCACAGTTAGCACCCACAGCATTGTGATGCAGCCTATAGTTGAACATTTTCTGATCTGTGTTTGACGATTGTTTTGTTGCTCTTTGTGGAAAAAAGAGATACCTGCTTTAAACAGTTCTTGTTTTGCCATATCAGATAAAAAGCTCTAGCTGTTAAAACATAACCAAATGGAAGTTTTTCATGTACCTGTGACACCCCCCCCCACACACACACACATACACACACATACACTTTTCACCTACCGTAAAAATTGGTCTATAACACATAGTTTTTTACTCATTTGAATGTCCTGCGTGTTATATGCCGAAACGTGTCATTTATGGATTTTTTCCCATATTTTTAGACCCATTTTTGGCTCTGATATTGCTGTATTTCATTTTGGGCAAAAAATGGTGCAGTACCACTTTTGTCCGCTAGGGAGCCACTTCCAGACCGTTTCTAGCTCATGTGTCCGAAAAAAAGCCTCCTCTGGTCGGACTGACTCTGTCGCTGCCCGCCTCCTGCTCTGGATGTAGCTACCGGTACATTAGCTGTGTTGTTAACCGTTTTTTTAGCAAGATAACTCATAAACCATACCGCGGATTTTCTTAAAACTTACAGAGCGTAATTATTTGGTGGTCATTTACCAAATGTTAGCTGAAGAAGATGTTTAGAGCTAAAAAAAAATCGCTATTTTAGCTGTTAGCAGATAGCTAACATGAACAGGGCATTAGGGCAGCACAGTGGCACAACTGGTAGAGCTGCTGCCTCTCAGCGAGCAGGTCACTGGTTGAAATCCCGGCCCGGGGGCCTTTCTGGGTGGAGTTTGCATGTTCTCTCCGTGCATGCGTGGGTTTTCTCCGGGTGCTCCGGTTTCCTCCCACAGTCCAAAAACATGCATGTTAGGCTGATTGGTAACTCTAAATTGACCTTGGGTGTGAGTGAGACAGGTCCCTCTTGTAAATGAGTCCCCATGGCTCAACGAGGCAAGCCTGTATAAATAATGGTTGAATGAATTGAATTAATTGAATGAATGAACAGATACCTACTATTTAGATAAACAGCTCTTAAATCACTCGGATATTTTTTAGGCTTACAGAGTGTAATTATATGAGTTTAATTTACAAGCTGTTGACTGTATAAGACATTTGAGATAAAATTCGATTTATTTATAATTTATTTTAGTAGCGCACGAGACGTGTTTTGGAAGACGTCAAACTGGAACAATTTAAATCTAGCAGATTAGACCATTTTGTGAATTAATTAAGGAACCGTTAAGCTCAGGAACCCTTGTGCTATAATGTCAGCTAAGAAATATATTTTTTTCGAGCAAAGAAATAACAGATTTTACCGTGTTTTGTTGTAAATTCCTTTGTGCCGGCTCGCTTCTGTGGTAGCCATTTTAAGCAGGGCAAATGAGGCGCTGACGTGTCGCGTAGCGGTGATGCATAATAGATGCGCGTTATACAACGAAGCGTGTTATTTACGGATTTTTCCAATATATTGACAATAATTGGACAAAGCGTGTTATACACAGGAGCGTGTTAAATTCCGACGAATACGGTAATGTCACCAACAGCCATCACTCAACACTAAAGACAAAAGAAGATCAGTTTGTTTCTGTGCCTTTATACATGAACTATTCATTTGATCAACATTTTTAATGTACAGTATTTCAGAAGGATACACACGTTTTCTTTGTTATGTAGAAAAACTTCACTAAGTTGAGGGAGTTCAGCTCTGTCAGCCTTCCTGCAGTCACAAGACGGTGCCAACAAGCACACCAGTGGACCATCTCCTTGATGAGCTGCACATGGGCGTAGCCAGGGGGGGTTCGCCCGGTTCGAACGAACCGCCCACTTTGCCTATGAAGTCCCGTCTACAACTCCCGCGAGACTGTGAGGGGAAGACAACGTTCACTCTGTCCTGGCTTGGAAGGCAACACGGTGGATTCAAACGGTAAAATTACATTGTGGTTTTTGATTCAACTGTTCATTTGTGTATTTTAAGTAGTACTGTTTGATGTTAGAGAGATTAGAAGTGGGTCACGTTTTTATAAGATATGGATAATGCTAAAACATGCTAAAGCTAAGCTAAGTAGCAACGATTTTCGCCACGTTTTTTTTCCTTGTTTTTGGCTATTTCCGCCATGTTGGGAACAGTAATTTATCTGAAATTAGTACCAGTACGGCCCCATTCTATCCCTAAAGCTAAGTTTACAGTGATAGGACAGATAGTTACTCACAGGAAGCCTGAAACTGAGCGTCCATGTTTTTCTAAACAAAAGCTACAGGCCTCAGGCCTAGTTTGGACAGGATACAAACAATAACTTAGCAGTGTTGAATATACTGTAATATAGCCTATTTGGTGAAAAATAAATGTTTGGATAAATTTTCAAAAGAACAAACATTCAGAAAAACTGTTTTTGTACGTAAGACAAGTAAAAAAAACGTTTTCAAATAGAAACCCAAAATGTCTTAGCAGATCTTACTAAATTGTTTACTACATACTTAATATTATGTTAAACTGTTTTTCAGGTTTCTGTGCTGGATACCAACATGGGTAGGTGCAAGCAGAAGGACAGAGAGGAAAAGAGCAACGCTTCAATGTACAACTTTGTTTCAAAGAAACAGAGTTCCAGGTAAAATAAATAAATAAAACAGATCTTCTTGTAAAATAGATTTTGTCAATAATATGTCTTAGAATGATTTCAGGAACAAATGTTTTCTTATTTAGAATGTATTTCTGTAAATTCTTTTAGCTAAATATTAAATCTTTTGATATGATTATTTAAATGCTAAAAGTGTCTAAAAAATATTCTAAAATCTCTTATTCACGTGTCATATCTTAGATGAAGACCGTGCAAGTTTGGTGTGTACCAGTGCTTCGAATGATGAAGATGGCTGCCCCTGAAGTAAGTTATTTTGAAGTTAAGCACCTGAGAAGCCCATTTTAGAAATTGAATGTTACAACATTACTATACAGAACATTTTGTTTTAATAATTGTTCTGCTAGGTACGGCAGAGTGCCTGGGTCACAGAGGCCGAACACCCCTGCAGGTTCCATTAAAGAGTGTGACCGAGACCTTTACCCCAACTTGCACGTCCTACTTCAACTGGCCTACACACTGCCTGTGACCTGCGAATGTGAGCGCAGTGCCCTTCGTCGCTTGAACAGCTACATGCGGGCATCAATGACGAAGGAGCGTCTCTCACTGGCACTACTTCACATTCACTACAGCAAACACATTGACCTTGAGAGCGTTGTTGATGTGTTTGCAAACAAACACTCGAGGAGGATGGAGCTGGACTCACTTGTCTATCCAGAGACATAAGATGTTGGACAGAACTGTCTTATGCAATGTAAATAAAGGTTTTGCAAAACTACATTTGTCTTGAGAAATTTTAATGTTACTCTAGGGGTCTGCAACCTTTTCGATACAAAGAGCCATTTCTGCTCCTTTATTCACTAAATTAAACGTGTCCGGAGCCACAACACCTGCTGCAACTGGGATTCTCAACTGGTGGCCCACGGACCACTTTAAGTTTGTTAGAGGACATTTTTCTGGCCAGCAGGAATGATTTATAAAACTAAAAATGTCTAATGATTTTTTAACATTTACTGATATTTTTACATTTTAAGATAAAATAAAAGACAAGATTCTTGTAAAGAAGGAAAAATTAATATAGTTTTGCCCAGTTTCTAAAAACTAAAACAAACAATGCAGGCCTATGTGATTTTTTTTTTTTACTAGAAAAATTAAGTATCCTACTTAAAAGAAATAAAGCATAAAGTGAAAGTATGTTAACTCCTTGTAATGTAGGAAAACTGCTAAAACTAACCCTTCCAGTTATAAGAACCAATAAAATTCAGTTTTGGTCAAAGCTTGAAAGAGCTGCTGCAGAGGGACCCTGAGCTGCAGGTTGCAGACCCCTGGTCAATTGTTTTTGTGTACATGTGAATTGTATTGTTGTATTTTTCAATTTATTAATTTCATTCATAAAAAACAATGTCTAACCACAAAGCAAAGTAAAAAGATTATTTATTTTTGCAATTGAAGTTATATTATTTGTTGTGGGGTTAGTTTGCATTTATGTTAAGGAGTGGTACTGTGCCTTTAAGAGGATGACGTCATTCGTTCTTCTTCGGTGGTATTTTTTTTCTGTGTATGTTCGGGTGGGACTCGGAGTACCGTGTCTCTGGGATGAGTTCTGAATAGAAGACTGGACACACATCCCCTCTCAGTGTGTTGCTCTTTCTCCACTAACAAAAACCACCTATTTGGTAAGATTTACCTCACACAGCATTGTTTTAACTAGCTAGCTAATTAGCTTGTTTACACGTTTGAAGTAACGTGTACCACCGCCAATGAACCAATCAGAGGTCCATTTTTTCTTCAAACGAACCGCCCCTCATTAAATCCTGGCTACGCCACTGGCTGCAGGAGTACAAATGGCAGCAGAAAACCTCCAGTCATCGCTGGAGCATTACATGCCTAACAGGAGTTTGTTTCTGTCCACCTAGTGATTTTCTAATAAAAGATAAAACTTATCTTGTGTCCCTTTGTATTTTCAGCATTACTTCTGTTGTCTACCTGTTTTCTGGATTCCCACTGTACGACCTCAAGCTCTCTTGTGGTTTCCTCACCTTCCAGCCACTTGCTTACCACAACCTGGTCTGTCTTCGGTTAAGCCTGGTTTATGGTTGACGCGTCGCATAGGGCGCGAGGGTGCGCGCGCCAAAAGTGACGCAATCGCATAGTCCCCGCCCCCGTGCTTTGGCCCCGCGCGATGGTTTGGCGCGTGGTCGTGCACCTCCCAGATTTTGAAGCTCCGCAAAGGCTGCGCTCACCCGGCTTTCAAGATGGACGTGTTCGAAGGAAATCTGGCTGAACAGGTCCGAATGTACCAGCATCTGTATGATCCGTCCATGCGTGATCATAAAGATAATCAGATGGCACAAAATTCATGTAAAGAAATCGCCACGGCTCTGCAAAAAGATGAGGCAATTTGCAGGAAGACGTGGAAAAACCTTCAAGATCGGTTTGTCAAAGCAAAGAAGAAGGTGGTCAGCCGAAGTGGTGATCCCGGAGGAAACAAACCAGTGCCCACCATCAAGGGCGGAGTGGCCATCGGGAGGTTCGGGAGTTTTCCCGATGGGCCGCGTCATGAATGGGCCGATAGGCGCACGGGGAAAATGATGACGGTTGAATGAATCTGCTCAAAATCGACTTGTCCCTGACTTTAGGCTGCAGGCTGCAGCCTTAAAGGGAGGGAGCGCTGTTCACTTTAAGAGACTGCAGCCTGCAGCCTCTTAAAGCGCTGATCCCTTTAAGAGACTGCGCCGCACTGGGCTGGCAGCTTGGGAGCTACCATTTGATAAAAAACACCCCTGAAAATTCACCGTTGGTTGAGTCCAACCCAGCAGCGAAGCACGTATTTTCCAAAACATCAGCTGATGGAGCAGCGCGGAGTCCAAACTGCTAATTAGCAATAAAAATGGATAGGAAGGGGCCGTGGAGCTGAAAAAGTCAGGTTGAAGAAAAGAAAGGCGTTACAGGAGGAAGCTGCCAAATGTGCAAAGCTTACAGACATTTTTTCAAAGAGACAGAAGAAGCAACAGGTAATATAAATTAAAAACTAGCATAATAAATTAAGCTAATGTCACAACGTTGTACTATGTCACTAAACATGCATGAAAGTCAAGTGGGACCTAAACTGACAGCCTGAGCCTAATTAGAAATAAAAGCAGAAATATATAAATTGACCAATAAATAAATAAACGTCAAAGGACAATTTAAATTAAAAGATAACTTTATCTCATACCCTGATGCATGCTCAATAATCCAGGTAGAAAAATCTAAAAAAGCTAAGTCTGGTCTTCTGGACATTTTTTGCTTTGTTTTGTTTTGTTTCTTGAATGTCCAGAGGACCAGACTTAGCTTTTTTAGAACTTTATCTCATGTTTTAAAAATTAATTGACCATCATGTTTTTTTTCCAGCTTAGTTCCAACAAATTATATATTTTAATTCATAATTTTACATTTTACTGTGCTTAAAATACCGGTAGGCCTATATATTTTTTTGTTTTTACTTTTACTCTTAGATGACTTGTGTTATGTAATTAAATGTAATTATTTTTTTAATTTTCCACACAAGTCCTTATTTACGTAATGAGGCAGAAATGCATGAGGTGAAGTGAAAACAGGAGACAGAAAAATGTTAAAGCAACACATTTAATAGACAAATAAAAATAAACTCATGCATATGCATACATATTGCAACCAATGCCAAACTTGTCTCTGATTTTGCTTGTCTTGACCCTAAAACTTTTCAGAGATGAGGCTTAAAGGACTCAAGAGCTCAGCACTTCAAGCAACAAGCAAAAATCTGCTTAGATTTGATGAGAGAGCCACAGTGAGTACTTTACACACAGAGCTGTCCAGTCTTGGGATAGGCTGAAAAAGTCCCCTCTGGAAGAGTCCACTGTCAAGATGGTACTGAGATGGAACAGGGTTGAACCAGAGATTGAACTTGAAAGCAGGGCTTGTTCTTCTTGCAGAAACTGTGTTATCTGTGTTTACCTTATATTGACACAGTATAACCTTTTCACAGATGCCTATATAGGGCTGGCATACAAATATTTGTTGTCTCATGTTGCATGTGAAAGCTTCTCTACTCTCAAGTTCATCAAGAATAGACTATGAAGCACACTTAACCAGGAGCATTTGGAGGCATTTATGCTGATGTCCACAGAGAAAGAACTTCTTATGTCCATTGACAATGACAAAGTAACACATATGGTGGCAGAAACTAGTGCACTTCTTAGGCGCTTACTGATGCTGTAGATCACATGTCAAACTCGAGGCCCATGGGCCAAATCTGGTCTCATTGACATTTTATCTGGCCTCAAATTTAATATTTTGAATGTAAAATAGTTTTATGGTTTATCTTTTTGTCACTGTATTTAGTGCAAACTTCTCATGACAGCTGGCCAAC
This sequence comes from Garcialebias charrua, assembly GCA_038048925.1. Lineage (NCBI taxonomy): Eukaryota > Metazoa > Chordata > Actinopteri > Cyprinodontiformes > Rivulidae > Garcialebias > Garcialebias charrua. The sequence goes on from JBBPBX010069579.1 coordinate 7,752, forward strand.
GTTCAAGCCAACAAAATTACGTTTTGAGTTTTTCAGTAATCTTTGAGTCTGATATGGAAAGAGCAACAAAGAATTGACTTATCATTTTCTGTTTTTTAAGTCAACTAATTTAGTTTTTTTCCCACCTGATTTGCTGAATTGTAACAAAATGTAACTAAAAATTATAACCAAAAAAAAGTTGTTGATTGTATTGCAATTAAAAAAATATTATAGGCTACATTTTTGCCAAATATTTTTAAAATGTGAAAAAATGGGCCACTCTTGGCCATTAAACTCCCGGGCTGAAAAGTTGTCCCACTCCGCCCCTGCCCACCATCCTTGTGGAGCTGGCTTGGCTGGGTCAGTTCGTGAAGCACCGACAAACGTACAGCAATATGGACGAGGTAAAAAGTTTTTCAGCATGTAGTAGGCCCCGCCATTGTTTGAGCACATGGTTGTTTGTTTTGGTGGACACAATTACAGGCATAAAATCAGAGAATCACAGATTTTATAGGTCTTAAAGTAAGCTGTTATAAATCCTTTGTATTTTATTATTGTTCATGTTTTTAATGTAGGAATAACTATTTATAATGTGACTAAACAAACAAAACGAAGGCCTGTATGCGTGTTGAGGGGTCAAGGCCCACCTTTAATGACAATGTAATAACTGTGATGAACCATGACTTATATAAGCATAGACATGCGTATCTAAAACTGTGTTATTTTGTCAGACTTTAATTGTTACTGATTGTTGTCATTGTGTTTATTTTTTTCAGACTGAATATACGTTGCAACTGAGCCAGGTTGAAGAAGAAAGCATGTCCCTCCAACCCACGACGACCATCCAACTACATCTACACCAGTCTCTCAGCATGCCCCTACTGCGCCAATTCCCATCCGTCCACCCAAACTGCCTGGCCATACCACACTTCACAGAGTTGAGTCTACCGGTAGCAGCAACAGCCGCAGCATCAGTCCCGGTGCCTCGAGGGAGTCCTCTCAATCCACCCCCACGTGCCCGACAGCTCCCACTCCATTTGAACGACCCAACAAAAGAAGGGCAAATGACATTCTGATGAAGAGGTTAGAATCAATAGGCCGGGAGAGGGTCAGTGTGGCGAGCTCCAAACCACAGGATGAAAATGAACTTTTTGGTGGTCTTGTCACTGCCATGATGTCGCGGATCCATGTAGAGCATCAATCAACTTTTCGCTTGAAGATCCACCAAATCATGCATGAAGCTGAACAGAACTTCCCTGCTGAAAAGTAGAAAAGTAGCTGCTGAAATGCATGTGTGCTTTCATGTTTTTTTATTGTGCTTTGTTTTTTAAAAAACAAATAAACAAAAATTATTTTAAGTTGACTCTTCCTTTTCTCAAGTGCTGATGCACTTTAAATGTGAACACATTCAAAGCTATAATTTTGGAGTTGATACTGTTAAGTCGATTCACATCACAATCCTATAACAATTGTAGTGGGCATGACCATGTCCACTTTATTACACCTGTGTACTTTTGAACTGTTCCAGAGATGACCTTTACTGACCTCTCAGTAAAGCAAGACATTTACCACAAAATCATTCCATTAGTTGTAATCTGAGAATATAGTCACCAAAAGAGACTATTTCTATCTTTGATTTTATTCTAATGTAATCAAAAGAATAACTTTTGTCATTTTCATGATATATGTTATATGCTGTTATTCTTTAAATGTGAAACATCAATGTGTCATTTCTGCAAGTGAAAAGGTGTCAAAGTTCAGCTAAAATGTCAAACTGACTTACACTGAAATTGTTTTTGTCGAGTTTCAGCTAAAACTCTCATCTAGCGTCTGAAAGTCTCTCACTCAGATACTTTTCCTAAACAATTTCCTTCTCTGTGCTGAATTTCACCTTGAATAGTGATAACAAGTGGACCAATGAAAAAGAGACAAGTTTCTCTCCTCTCTAATTCTCTTTTAAGTTCTAACTTTTGCTGAAACGCTTCAGAGTTTGCTGAGGACCTCAATGCCCTGATGAGGTTCCCCAAAGGGCTGAATGACTACCAGTCACGCGCTAAGGACTCGTCATCCAGCTGGGACTGATAACATGCTGTTATGGGTCCACTTCGAACGAGCGTAAGCTCAAAAACTTTGTTTATTCCTTCCTGGAATAAGTTATCTTGAGCCAAAAAACCACGACTGCCACGGCTTCTGCCGACGAAAGCAAGTATCACCGACACCGACAAGGTAAACACGTGTGGAGTCCAGCTTGGACTTGCGGGACCGACGACTCGTCAGTCCAAGGCTGATCACAGCTCTTTACCAGAACCAAGGCGGACGTCTTAAGGTAAAGGAGCAGCTGTTTGCTTGCTGGAGGTGTGATGATATCTTAGCTGGACGCGTATGGAAGAGTGTCATCTGGTTTCATAAATGCAAGATAAACTTCCTCTCTTAACCTCCCAATTCTTCTTAAATCTTTCCTCCTCTCCTTTCCCTCAATTCTAAGCTGGAAACTATTTTAAGCTAAAGAGCCCTCAGACTAAATATGTTTAACATCCAGTATTGAAGTCTGTTGTGTTAAATTTAAGTGTGCTGACGTATTAAATTGAAAGAAAGTGAAATCATATCAATCAAGTGTAATGGTGTTAATTTAGTGATTTATTTTAAATAAATGGTAGTGTCGCCTGGCATACCAACTAAGTTAACGTGTCCATTGTCACTCTATAGCTCTGTTTATTTATCCATCATAAAGATCACAGAAATATTGGGTAAACTGAAAAAGAAAAGAATCCGTGAAATTACTATTCAATCTGAATAAGTAAATTAATTCAGGTAAAGAGGTCAGTATTAATATTGACCTCCTCATAATCCCTTACACAATCTAACAATGACCTTTTAATTAGCAGAAACTAAAACAAAACCTGTTGCTGATTATATGTTTGAGAGTACAATTCTGGTCTTGAACCCAAAATAAGTGAATTAAATGAAAGTGGTAGCACCTCCAATTAATGGTTGTTTTTTTATATGGTTATTAATGCTCCATAACAGTTTTGCATGAGTTTATGGACTGTTTATCAGGATTACCAATAAATTAGAGATCAGTATAACAAATGTGTTCGTTAGAGAAACAAACCCCATAACCCAAATCTAGCCTAACCATGTAGTACACAGAATGTTGAAGAAATGGCTGTAAGGTAAATGTCATTGCAAAAATGTTCCAGCACAGTCTTTGGTTGTGTAGTTTTATTTAAAACTTATGAAAACAGATTACTTTTTCAGTTAATTCTTCTTTTTTTAAACAGTTTATGCAACTTAAACATAAACACGCTCAAATGTGTCATTGTAGAGTTACTACTGCAACCGAACTAGAAAAAGCACATTGTAAAAATGTAAAAAGTTCAAAAAAAAGTTTAAAAATGTAAAAAGTTTGACAGTGTTGAAACACTAATAAACATGTTCATAACAGCAGCACTCACGCGAACTACTACAGCAGGGCAGTAAAAAAACACAAATTTGTGAATGACTGACCTCTGCAAAACTTAAAACATTAAGAATAGAAAATATAAACAAAATAAAATGCCACACTTGTTAATGAAAAAAAACTAAACCCCACAAATGTTGAGCTAAAATGCAGTAACAGCACAGAATGTCAGTGAACAACATTTCACGGATGATTGTCACATTTATTTTTGGTTTTTGAAAAGTATGGCTCTTTTTCACATGCTGGACATAAACTTTCACTGAGTTTGCAAAAGGTTAACAATTAATGTAAGCAGCCTCTCCGTATTTCTGCATCCTGCCAGGGCACTAGACCCTGTGGTGTTTGGAAGAAGGAGGTCAGATCATTTTGGACGGCAATGGCTGCCCGGGATGCACGTGCTGTTGACAGACGTCCAGGCTGTGTCAGATTGTTGTCACCAAGCACCACCCTTCTCCACTCGCCGGGCAGGAGTTCCCCAGATGCTGTAGCTCCATCTGCAAAACTTGGGGGAATGTATCTTGATGCTGGTGAGGCTGCTGCATCTGTGTGCGCTAGCATATTGTGGAGGGCCACGCACGCCTTCACCACGTCCACCGTCTTGTCTGGGTTGAAGTCGATGGGCCGTCCAAGAATCCTCCATCGTGCTGCCAGGATACCAAATGAATTTTCTATGACCCGCCTCACCCTGGAATGTCTGTAGTTGTACAGTTTCCGCCGGCCATCGTCAAGGTTGTTACCTGTACATATAGTACATGAGAAAAAAGAATATTACACAGTCATCTATACACCTTGTGTTTAGAGATGCATGTGCAGATAGCCATAATGTCAGAAAATATTTAGAATAGTACCAGGATACGGGCGCATCATGTTGTTGTTTAGAGGAAAAGCTGCATCTCCAAGGAACACGTGGGGAAGTTTGATATTGGTGCCCGGTAGGTTCTCAGGTCCAGGCAGGTCAAGGGCCCCTTGCAGCAGCCTTGATCTGAACTCCGAGGACTGAAAAATGCCTCCATCGCTTTCACGGCCATATGAACCAATGTCCACCATTGTGAATCGATATTTGGCATCGCACACAGCCATGAGGACAATGGAGTGAGCCCTGTTATAATTAAAGAAATCGCTCCCTGCATTTGGCGGTGCTTTGATCTGTACATGTTTGCCATCGACACAGCCCAAGCAGTTTGGAAAGTTCCAGACTCCCCAGAAATCTTGGGCTATGTCTGCCCACTCCTGTCCTTTGGGCACTGACAGAAAGTCCGTCTTCAGGGTCTTCCAGATGGCCTGGCAAACCTCCGAAACGATGAGAGACACAGTGGTGGAACCCAGTTTATAGCTAGCTGCTACACATTTCTGGCTACTACTAAAAGCCAAAATGCGTAAAGTAACAGCCAGTCTTTCAGACAATGTTACTGGACTATGATAGTTCCTACCACGCTGTATGTACGACGAAATGTGGTGCAGCAGTTCGTCGAATCGGTGTGGGGACATCCGAAAATATCTGAAGTGCATTTCATCATCATCCATAGACCGCATTCGCTTCACAAGCATGTTGTATTCGCCGTCTACACGTCTCTGGGAATGTAATGGACGAACACACCACCTTCTTCTACGACGTTTTTGTAAGTTTCAAATTCAAGATCTTTTTATTGAATTTTTTCATTTTTTTTTTCAAACAACAACAACAACAACAAAACAAAAAACAAAAAAACAACAGTCAATTTGAGTTGTAACATGTACATTATAATCCACACTAAAGGAAAAAAATAAAATAAATAAAAGCAAAAAAATAATAACATAGAAAATAATCCCTACCCAATCACTGCCAAAAGAAAAGGGAAAAAAATAAATAGAAGGTAAAATAGCCAAGAGACTGCATTAACCTGAGTGAATTGTGTTGTCAGAGAGACTGGAACAAATTCAGGAAAGGTCCCCAAACATTCTCAAATTTACCCTCTTTCTGTTGGAGTGTGAATCTGATTTTCTCCAGCTTTAAACAGGACATGATGTCAGCCAACCACTGAGCGTGAGTGGGTGGAGACGGTTCTTTCCACCTAAGCAAAATAGCTCGTCTGGCCAGGAGAGAGGTGAACGATATTACATGTTGTTGGTTTTTATTCAGGTTTGTCATGCCCTCTACAAGACCAAACAGAGCAATCAGTGGGTCAGGGTTCAGACGTGTATCTAGTACACGTGATAAAGTCTGAAAGATTTCCCGCCAATATTTGTTCAGAGATGGGCAAAACCAAAACATATGGGAGAGAGAGGCTTCAGCATGTTTGCATCTCACACAGTATGGGCTGACATCAGGATACATAGAGGACAATTTCAGTTTAGAGATGTGAGCTCTGTGCACCACTTTAAATTGTATTAGACAGTGTCTAGCACAGAGAGAGCTGGAGCTCACCAGTTTGAGTATGGAGGTCCAAGAGTCCTCTGAAATAGAGGAGCCGAGATCCTCTTCCCAAGCAGCTTTGATTTTATCTGAGGAAGCACGCTTCAAATCCAATAGTTTACTGTAAATGAATGAAATGGACTGTTTTTTATTTGGGTCTAAAGAAAGAATAGTGTCAACAATACTGCTATCAGTTGAAATGGAGAGGTTGGACAAATGAAGAGTAATAAAGTGCCGTATTTGGAGATACCGAAAAAAATTGGACTGGGGAAGACTAAATTTTTCACATAGTTGTTGAAATGAAGCTAAAGTATTATTGAGAAACAAGTCATTGAAGCGTACTATACCCCTTCTTTGCCATTCTTTAAAAACAGAGTCCTGAGATGAGGGTTTGAAAAGTTGGTTAGACATAATAGGACTATAAAGAGAGAGACTAGAGAAATCAAAATATTTACGAAATTGTGCCCAGATTTTTAGTGAGTGTTTTATAACTGGATTTATAACAGTTGTAAGTGGTGGAAGCGGGAGTGAGGATCCCAAGAAAGCCACGGATGACCATTTCCCAGAACACTGTGACTCCATCTCTACCCAGTCAGGGCTGTCAGGCCTGTTGTAATAGAATGACCAGAATGCTAGACAGTGCAAGTTTGCTGCCCAATAATAAAAGCGGAAATTTGGAAGGGCAAGACCGCCTGCGGCCTTAGTTTTTTGGAGAAGTGTCTTATTTAAGCGTGGACGCTTTCCTTGCCACAGATATGATGAAATGATGGAATCTAACTGAACAAAAAATGAACCAGGGATAAAAACAGGAATATTTTGAAAAAGATATAAAAACTTAGGTAAAGTGACCATCTTGACTGAGTTAATACGGCCTATGAGGGAAATGGAAAGCGGTGACCATCGGGATAATGCCTGCTTTGTCTGATTCAACAGAGAGACAAAGTTTTCTTGATATAAATCTTTATACCTCCTCGTAACTGTAACACCCAGGTAAGAGAATTTTGTCTTCTCAATTTTAAGAGGCCATTTACCAAAGTCAAGAGTCTGCGCCAGGGTATTGACAGGGAAAATTACACTTTTACTCAGGTTTAATTTGTAACCAGAATTTATTCCAAATTCCTCAAGTAATGATAAAACGGAGGGCAGCGTGTCAGTCGGATGAGAAATGAAAAGTAAAAGGTCATCAGCATAAAGGGAGACCTTGTGCTCCATATCGCCTCTCCAGATTCCTGAAATTGTGTCACAGGACCGCAAAGCAGTGGCAAGAGGTTCAATTGCCAGGTCAAAGAGCAAAGGGCTCAGTGGGCATCCCTGGCGAGTTCCTCGATGTAGACTGAAGGGTTTTGATATCTGAGAGTTGGTACGAATGGTTGCGGTGGGATGTGAATAAATTAATTGCACCCATGTAATGAAATTGGGGCCAAAACCAAATTTGTCAAGAACATTAAACAAGTAGTCCCATTCAACCCGATCAAATGCTTTCTCCGCATCAAGGGAAATAACACACTCAGGAACAGTATCCGAAGGAGAATAAATAATGTCCAAAAGGCGTCTGATATTAAAAAAGGAGTGCCTGCCTTTAATGAATCCAGTCTGGTCTTTTGATATGATGAAAGGAAGGATCTTTTCCAACCTTTGAGCAAGAACTTTGGCTAAAATTTTGGCGTCTGTATTTAAAAGGGAGATTGGTCGATAAGAGGAACAGTGAGTTGGGTCTTTTCCTTTCTTTGCAATGAGGGTAATGAAGATTTCGGAAGGGATCCTTGGTCAAATGACTCTAAGAGAACCGAGTGTAGGAGTGGGGAAAGTAATGAAGAAAATTTCTTAAAAAATTCAGCAGGGAAGCCGTCAGGACCCGGACATTTGCCAGACTGCATTACCGATACAGCTGACACAATTTCTGTCAGGGATATTGGGATCTCCAGTGCATCTTTCAGGTTGGGTGTGAGTTTTGGCATATTGGTCCTTTCGAAAAACTGAGAAGATAAATTCTTGTTGGTTTGGGATTCTGAAGTATATAAATGGGAATAAAAGTCCTTAAATGCTCTGTTAATTTGTAAATGATCTAGAGTTGTGGTGCCGTTCTCTAATTGGATCTTAGGGATGATTTGTTTAGCCATGGCACCCTTCAACTGATTTGCCAGTAGTTTTCCTGACTTTTCTCCATGTATGTAAAATGATGATTTACTTTTCAAAAGTGATTGTTCTATTGAGTATGTAGACAATAAATCAAACTTAGTTTTGAGTTCTACTTTTTTTTTGTACAGATTAGGGCATTTGTTTTGAGCGTATTGTTGATCAATTTCTTTTATCTGCTGGGCTAAATCAGTTCTTTCTTTTTGAGATTTTTGCCTCAGCCGGGCGGTATATGAAATGATTTGTCCCCTAAGATAGGCCTTAAGGGTATCCCAAATGGTTGACAGTGGGATCCCAGGAGTTCTGTTTATGGATAGAAAGAAGGTTATTTCTTTTTCTATAAATGTAACAAAATCATTGTTTGACAGTAACGTTGAATTGAATCTCCACTGTCTACTCCTTATAGGAATGTCAGGGAGGGACAAAGACAGAGTGACAGGTGCATGGTCTGAGATGACAATACTGTGGTAGTCACAGCCACGGACAGAGGGAAGAAGTTTGTTGTCCATGAAAAAGTAATCGATCCTCGAGTATGAGTGATGAACATGAGAAAAAAAAGAATATTCTCTCTCAGCTGGGTGTAAAAAACGCCATACATCGCACAGGCCATACTTAGATAGAAAGGCACGAATAGTGTGGGATGACCTGCTGGCTGTGGCAGGGTTTGTAGAGGATCTGTCCAAAACTGGGTCCAACCAGTGCTTTAAGTGGAAAAAAATAAGTGCCGGTACCCTCCCTAATGTCATAATAATATGCATACCTGCAAACTCAGAAGGGATGAAAAAGGTGACAAACGTTGCGCCAGCCCCCCCCCCCCCCACCCCCCAAAAGATTTTGTAATTTTTTAACATGCTTCAGGTAAAAGTCATTTACCAACCTGATTTAGTCAAAGTCAAAGTAGGGCTGAACGATTTTGGAAAATAATCTAATTGCAAATTTTTTTTCTATAAATTGCAATTGCGATTTAAAATGCAATTATTTTTTTAATATCTTCTCAAATATTTTTCAACAAACAGAAGCAATAAATCAATCTGTTTTATAATAAACAATGTCAGATTTATTTTGCAGAGATTACAATAAAGCAAACAAATCTATGCCTTTTCTTTTCACCATTTCTATTTTTTCTTGTTTCATAAACATAAACATGTTAAGTGAACTTCCTAACTACTATATGAACTTCACATGACAGTTAATAAATAAATATAAAAAATTAGATATAAAAAATTACTGTTTGAAGTTCAAACAGTTGGGTCAGTGATCCCTGTCGGCTGATACTTTGCTTACTTGAAGTTGAAGCACTGGTTGTTGTCATTCTAGCCATGCAACCATTGTAAATGGCTGTGGTGTTTTTTTTTTATGTGTTGATAAAGATTTGTGTCACGTGACCAGTCAATTTGCAGCCTTCGCGATTAGAAAATCTAATTTTATCATATTGCGATATTATTGCAAATGCAATTAATTGTTCAGCCCTAAGTCAAAGTCAACTTTATTGTCAGAACTGCAATATGTACAGGACATACACAGGATTGAAATTGCATTTCTCTCTCAGTCCCTCGGTGCAACAGTAACCATTTAAACACTAAACAATTAATAAACAAGCATAAAATGAATGAGGAAATAGGAAAGATTGTGTCAACCATAAAATTAACAACCAACAACAGCAGCAAGTCAAATACAGCAGAACATTTTGCTAACAATGTGCTGCTCCGAGTCAACAGATGCATTTAAAAACTTAAGACTTATCTCTTCAGACAGGCTTTTGGTTAATTTTGTACATTGATTTTAGAGTTTGTTATGTTTTACCTTTCTGTATAGTACTTCTGTGATTTTATGATTTTATTTTTCCTTTTGTAAAGCACTTTGTGACTCTCATGTCTGTGAAATGTGCTATATAAATAAAACTTACTTACTAACAGTAAAAACTAGTTTCTTAAATATGCTGGTGAAGATGTTTTGCCAGAAATTTTGAATAAAGTAGATGCCATTTCCTGCATTCTTGTGTATTTTAACAAGTTGTTAAACATCTATGTTTACCTACATGTAAACATGATTCACTAACTATTTTAGAGACATCTAACAAAATAAAGTCAGGTCCTGTGGACAGATTAAAAAATTGTTGAAATTATTATTGATCATGCATTTGGATATTTTAGAGACACCTCATTTAACTAGTTCATGAAGGCATCATCCTGTTTTTAAACTCACTCCTGTGGCAAGATAATGAAATTAATGTGATACTTTATCACAGTGGCTTTAGGGATGCAACTGACTGTTATTTTGTTAATTTTTATTTAGTTTTATTTGTAACACAACATGCCATTTTACTAAACAATGGTTACATCCATCCATCCATCCATCCATTTTCGTCCGCTTATCCGGGGTCGGGTCGCGGGGGTAGCAGCCTAAGTAGGGAGGCCCAGACTTCCCTCTCCCCAGCCACTTGGAGCAGCTCCTCTGGGGGAATCCCAAGGCGTTCCCAGGCCAGCCGAGAAACATAGTCCCTCCAGCGTGTCCTGGGTCTTCCTCTGGGTCTCCTCCCGGTGGGACATGCCCGGAACACCTCACCAGGGAGGCGTCCAGGAGGCATCCTAACCAGATGCCCGAGCCACCTCAACTGGCTCCTCTCGATGTGGAGAAGCAGCGGCTCTACTCCGAGTCCCTCCCGGATGACTGAGCTTCTCACCCTATCTCTAAGGGAGAGTCCAGACACCCTGCGGAGAAAACTCATTTCAGCCGCTTGTATCCGAGATCTTGTTCTTTCGGTCATAACCCAAAGCTCATGACCATAGATGAGGGTGGGAACGTAGATCGATCGGTAAATTGAGAGCTTTGCCTTTTGACTCAGCTCTCTCTTCACCACGACAGACCGGTACAGCGCCCGCTTCACTGCGGACGCTGCACCTATCCGCCTATCGATCTCACGCTCCAGTTTTCCCTCATTCGTGAACAAGATCCCGAGATACTTAAACTCCTCCACTTGGGGCAGGACCTCCTCCCCGACCCGGAGAGGGCATGCTACCCTTTTCCGGCTCAAGACCATGGCCTCGGATTTGGAGGAACTGATCCTCATCCCGGCTGCATCACATTCAGCTGCAAACCGCTCC
>JBBPBX010069580.1:0-18821 GCA_038048925.1 Garcialebias charrua
GTTATAGGGACTTGTTTAATTTTCTTGACTGAGTCTCCTGTGGAACACTTTCCACAATTTTAAATGTTGCAAAGTTGCATCAATAAACTAGAAGACAAGCTTGTCAACCTAGAAAGTAAATCGCAACAATGTGTCTGGACTTCTTATTTTTGCATGAAGACATGCAGTGTTTTTTGCATTAAAATGCACAAGGTTTTCACTTTTAGAAAAACATGGATGGATCTGCTCAGCTGTAAAGGTCAGATAAGATTTGAAGTGATCATATCTGCTTTGTAAAACATATGTTGCATATTAGCTAAAAATACAAGGTGTTTTAGTCCACATTGACATGCAGAGTGAACAAAACACAAAGCACAGAATAAAAGATGTGATATAAGCTTTTTAAAAAGAAATAAATATTAAATTACATTTTCTATATCTTGTGTTTAAAATGCTTTAAGTAAAATTAAATATGAGCAAATTATAAATAAAATAAGTAGGTGTAGTATTAGCAGTAGTAGAAATAAGTAGGCCTATAACGACAACAGAAATTGTAATAAAAAAAACACAAAATTATTTTTTGCTGATGTCTTTCTTTTTATATAAATTTAAGTTTTTGTGTGTGTGGTGCTTGTTTGCTCATTTACTCCAGATGGAGGTTACCCTTGTGTACTTTAACCCTATAGGACATGCTAATAGTCTTTGTTACTATATTGACATAACATATTTGTCTAGTAAACCTAATATTTTCATTTAAATACATTGCTAAAATGTATCAATTCATGTACCGGTAATTAAAATATGATGACCATTTCCAATTCTATTAATTTTCATACAGAGTTTTACAGTTCCAGTCGTTTGGAGTAAGTACATTACTACTTTAATTATTTTTCATGATGAACACTAAATAATTGGACAAATGCAATTGCGTTTGTTAAAACTTTTTGTTTGTTTCATCTACAGAATAAAAATAAAACACTACAAATATCTGAAATTGTGCTGGAGGTTGAGAAGCAACTGAGGAATGGTGAACCTTATGATGACAAAGTCAGTTCAGAAAAAAGTTTTTGGGCTAAGGTTTGCACAGCACTGAATATACAAAATTTTAAACAACACCGTTTAAGATTGCAGACGGCTTACAAGAAACATAAGGTAGGTATACATTTTGGAAATAATAAATTGCTATATTCATTTTACAAATGGTTATATATCATACTATCTTCTTTAATCAATACACTATTACAAACATGCTTTACTGTGAAAGAAAAGTCATCAACTTAAGTATGTTTAATTTTGTTAGTGTTACCTCATACATAACCTTTGTCTTCCATTTCTTAGACATAAATTTTTGAAGTAAACTATGTTTCATTACACTTGTGTCCTAAAAATGTAATTACTATCAAATTTCTTTAGCTTGTTTACATGGTAATTCCATTAAATTAAGTAGGCATGACACAGATGTTTTAAGATTCATAAGAAATTTGCAAAAAGTGATTTCAATGTTATTTTTTCATTCTATTCCTTGGAATCATAGTTTTAATTATAATTATGATTAATTTGTAAATTAAATTATTACTAATTGTTTATCCATGACCCTTTATGTGATCATTCATCCTGAATATGGTCAATAAAAAAGAGCATGGTGAAACAATTGAACAAATGTAATTGCATTAGAGAATAAAATAATTTCCCATTTACCTATTTTTATGTTTTGAAAAAATGAATCTTCCTTTCCTCCATAAATCCTTAACAATGTTTTTTCTCATATTTCAATAGTCTGATGCATCCTGTACTTCTCAAGCACAACCGGTTGAAAGTGAAGAAAAACATGATTCTTTTGCACAACAAGTATGTCTCCACATGACGGGTACATCATCCCACTTTTCTGCAGAAATAAATTACATTTGTGTCTCATTTTCCAACAGTCTGAGGTCTCCTCTACATCCTCCCAAGAACAACTGGATGAAACTGAGGAAACACATGAGCCACTTGCACAACAAGTATGTCTCCACATGACTGGTACATCATCCTACTTTTCTGCAGAAATAAATTACATTTGTGTCTCATTTTCCAACAGTCTGAGGTCTCCTCTACATCCTCCCAAGAACAACTGGGTGAAACTGAGGAAACACATGAGTCACTTGCACAACAAGTATGTCTCCACATGACGGGTACATCATCCCACTTTTCTGCAGAAATAAATTACATTTGTGTCTCATTTTCCAACAGTCTGAGGTCTCCTCTACATCCTCCCAAGAACAACTGGGTGAAACTGAGGAAACACATGAGCCACTTGCACAACAAGTATGTCTCCACATGACTGGTACATCATCCTACTTTTCTGCAGAAATAAATTACATTTGTGTCTCATTTTCCAACAGTCTGAGGTCTCCTCTACATCCTCCCAAGAACAACTGGGTGAAACTGAGGAAACACATGAGTCACTTGCACAACAAGTATGTCTCCACATGACGGGTACATCATCCCACTTTTCTGCAGAAATAAATTACATTTGTGTCTCATTTTCCAACAGTCTGAGGTCTCCTCTACATCCTCCCAAGAACAACTGGATGAAACTGAGGAAACACATGAGTCACTTGCACAACAAGTATGTCTCCACATGACTGGTACATCATCCCACTTTTCTGCAGAAATAAATTACATTTGTGTCTCATTTTCCAACAGTCTGAGGTCTCCTCTACATCCTCCCAAGAACAACTGGATGAAACTGAGGAAACACATGAGCCACTTGCACAACAAGTATGTCTCCACATGACTGGTTCATCATACCACTTTTCTGCAGAAATAAATTACATTTGTGTCTCATTTTCCAACAGTCTGAGGTCTCCTCTACATCCTCCCAAGAACAACTGGGTGAAACTGAGGAAACACATGAGTCACTTGCACAACAAGTATGTCTCCACATGACCGGTACATCATCCCACTTTTCTGCAGAAATAAATTACATTTGTGTCTCATTTTCCAACAGTCTGAGGTCTCCTCTACATCCTCCCAAGAACAACTGGATGAAACTGAGGAAACACATGAGCCACTTGCACAACAAGTATGTCTCCACATGACTGGTTCATCATACCACTTTTCTGCAGAAATAAATTACATTTGTGTCTCATTTTCCAACAGTCTGAGGTCTCCTCTACATCCTCCCAAGAACAACTGGGTGAAACTGAGGAAACACATGAGTCACTTGCACAACAAGTATGTCTCCACATGACCGGTACATCATCCCACTTTTCTGCAGAAATAAATTACATTTGTGTCTCATTTTCCAACAGTCTGAGGTCTCCTCTACATCCTCCCAAGAACAACTGGGTGAAACTGAGGAAACACATGAGTCACTTGCACAACAAGTATGTCTCCACCTGACTGGTTCATCATACCACTTTTCTGCAGAAATAAATTACATTTGTGTCTCATTTTCCAACAGTCTGAGGTCTCCTCTACATCCTCCCAAGAACAACTGGATGAAACTGAGGAAACACATGAGCCACTTGCACAACAAGTATGTCTCCACATGACCGGTACATCATCCCACTTTTCTGCAGAAATAAATTACATTTGTGTCTCATTTTCCAACAGTCTGAGGTCTCCTCTACATCCTCCCAAGAACAACTGGATGAAACTGAGGAAACACATGAGTCACTTGCCCAAGTATGTTTACACCTGATGTTACAATAGAGATAGGTGTGTCCAGATACAGCTTTGGCAATTCTGATATGATACCACTGTTGAAACTTTGATAATTGGCCGATACCGATATTGAATACATACCATATCGGTATGAATCACACATTTTTATTTTTTATGTGGATTCTTACCTTGACCAGTCAAATGGTAAACTAGAGTATGTTTGAGAAAAAATTGTCCCTTTTTTTGCCAATGTGTCAAATTGATTTTAAAAATAGTATTATTCTACAATGTAATAAATAAAAAATACATTAATTAGGAGACACGAAAAATAATAAATATTAATAAAAACTATTTTATTTATTTATTGTAAAATACGGTAACTCAAATTCACTCTACTTACTTTTTACTATCCGCCAGCCTGGTGCTGCTTTACATAGGGAAAAACTAAAGTTGGGGACCAGAAAATACACATATTATGGTCATTTGTCCAACTGATTAAAAACTCCTACAGCTCCAGTTTTTATAACATTGCACAAAATACGCGATTATTGTACTTACTCTTCACTAAAAAAAGGGTGGAAACAGATTAAATTTCACACACAATAAAATTAATACATAAAGAGATTGTGAGTATTGGTCGGCAGTCACAACAAAATATTTAAATACAAGTCAATGTTTGTCAGTCAACAGTTTGAAACCTTGTTTATCTCTTATTGTTCATTCATAAAACTTGCTTTATTTATTTTCCTGTAGGACACATCAGAATCAGTGTTTGTAAAGATGGACATCCCAAGTACTTCTACCTTTTTTTTTGTTGATCGAAAGGACTGGGACAAACTCATAACTAAAAGAAAGAAAAAAGGATTCAAAGGACTGCACTGGACAAACATCATCAGTAAGGGAATCAGGACCATCTACCCATACTGTTCATTTGGCTTCGAAAAACATAGACTGAAGGTTTTAGGTTCAAAAAAAGAAGGTCCACTTTTTTGCTGTTCTGGATACTGCAGGTTTGATGACTGCCATGTAACAGTCACTGTACAAATTACAAGTGACAAGGACTTAAAAGCAAAGGTGGATTTCAAAGGTGGACCAAGTACACATCGGAAGACCCAATTAGTCAGAAGACCAGTTCGTGCTGACCTTAGAGAGGAGATGGCCAAAAAAATTGAAAACACCTTGCCAAGATCAATGTATCTCAATCTACTCAACCAGATTGATGAAAAAACTATGAAGATGGGCTGCAGGGATGATGCTCCAACCAAAGACATACTAAAAAACATGTCTTATCAGATGAGACATAAAAGTCGTCTTCACAAAAATGAAATGATGAGTCTTGAAGAAATGTTAAATAACAAAACAAACTCAGCAGATGAGGTTCTTCAAAACATACTGTTGAAGCCAAAAGGAGTGATGTTGTGGTCCAGAAGGAGCATCCAAATCTACGTTCAACGTTGTGTTGAGGACATTGTATATCTGGATGCGACAGGAAGTATTATTAAAAGGAAGAAAGGTTCTCCACCATACTATGTGTACGAATTAGTAGTTCGTAACCCACAAAAAAATGCTTCACCCCTGCCAGTTGCAACATATGTTACCTGTGACCATACTACAGCATCTGTGCTTTATTTCCTTGAGGCCTTCAAAACCGATGTTTACAAACACTGTGGCCAGATAGGATTGCGTGCACCACTTATGATGATGTGTGATGGATCCATTGTATTAATGAAGGCTCTGTGCAAGTCATTTGCCGACAAAAATTTGAACGATACAATAAACCATTACTTCAATGTTGCTACAGGAAAAGGCAACTCTGAGGACTTTAAAGTTCCACTGCTTCATCGTTGCCTTAGCCACGTGATGAAAAACGCGAAGGAGATGTGCAGAAAATAGTAAGAATAATATTTTTTATAATATGAATTTAATAAAATATTATGCATTAATCTGAGAATTTATATACATGTAAAATATACAATTTAAAGGATTATTGCTTCATATTCATGCAGTACAAGTCTGTTCAATTATATACTGTAAATAGAAATGTGAAATTTATTTTTTTATTTTGCTATTTTAGACGTTATCCAGTTGTATCTGTCTATTGTATAGAACTTTGGTTGGCCTTGTGCCATTTATACTGTGTTATAAATGAAGACAGTATTGTATGGAATGGTATATACAGATATTACATCTTGTGCTTTCATTGTAATTGTGTCCCTTTAAAAAGTGTAATAGGCAAATTTGTGGAAAAAACACAAACACTATAGACATTAAAAGAACAATGTCACCTCAAAATTAATGTTTGTGGTTTTGCTATGTAATTTGACTTAAGACTGACTTGGATGTTTCTTCTGCAGTGCGTCTCATCAATACCACCTGGCAATGCATGTCTTTGGTCTCTTCACCACAGCCCAGTCTCTGAATGAACTTGATGACATGGTTCAGAGTGCTGCGGTGGTCTTTTCCAGTCCATCAAATGGTGTAAATGTTCAAAAACATTTTCACAACCTACAGTCCAAGATGGAAAAAATTGGACAGCTCCCTGACGAGACGATCCATCAAGAGGTTAAAGCAGAGGACTTGAAGGTATATAAAACATTTTTGTTAACGAAAATTTGTTATACATAATAATAAGCTGATACATATAATTTACCTTTATTAAATGGAACAATTGGTCATATGCTTCAAATTTAAGCAGATGAGTTGTGAATTCATTCCAATTTTTTGCAACATTATTTTCAGATGCAAAACATTTGTGTACTCAGCAGCTTAACATGAATTCACTGTCCATCCTACCAAATCAAAAACAGTTCTGGTCTTACACTTTACATTTAAGTTGAATATACTGATAAAAAAATAATAGTTACTTCTGGTTTTTTGGTACAGTTCATAAAAGGTGTAATTACATATATTAAACACAGGGTGATTTTAAATCACATTTGTAAATTCAATAAATTTAAGTACGGTAACAGCTTCTAAGAAGCTATATTATAAATAAATTTCATATAAGGGAAAAAATATCTTCAGCATGCATATTTAAAAACCATTCAGCGAATTAAACAAAGTGAGTGTGAAAAGAAAATCATTGACTGACACTGACTGGTGTTCACTTTGAGGTTTGTTGACATCAAATGAAAAAAACATAAGTATTAGACCTTCAAACATGCACAAGTAGCACCAGGTTCATGAAATTCAATGTAATCTCTTTTCAGAAATATTTGTAATTTTAACTCATATCTTCATTCAAGAAAGTTCAAACACATTTTTAGGTTAAAATCAAGTCTGTATTTATTTGAAACAAATTACATAGAATATCTGCATTAGTAAGTGTGTGATGCATATGTTGATAAATGTTGCATAAATGTTATTTACAATACAGGAATTACTGTATGGATGTAGACATCATATAGAAGAGAGTCACCTTAAGTAATGCAACCATTTTGCATATTGTGAAGTGTACAAGCATGTGGAGACGCCTCAATAATATTTGGTTGTTCATGATGGTCAGGTTCAATTTCAAATACTTTCTGACCTCATAAAGCATTGTTAAATAAATAATGAATACCGTATTTTACGGACTATAAGGCACACAGGATTATTAGGCACATCTCTACGTGACTAGTCTAATTTAGTATTCGTCCATATAGAAGGCGCACCGGACTATAAGGCACACATCGGACACATAACTTGCTAATGAGGATTACCGGTAACATTTTACTGCCCGTGCCATGCAGCATTTAAAACAGTTTGTATGTATCGTGCACAAAAGTGCAGCCTGTGCGTCACTGTGTTACAGTCAGTGGTGGACAAAGTACTCAACTCTAGTACTTAAGTGAAAGTATTGACACTCATGGTCAAATCTACTCAACTACAAGTAAAAGTTACTCATCAAAAACTATAATCAAGTTAAAGTACTGAATTACTTATTTTTAAAAATACTTAAGTATTCAAAAGTACATGCATTTAAAAATACTAAAGTATTCAAAAGTACAAATCTAATTTTCTAATATCAGTACATTGCTGTATTGTTTTCTGAATGATTTTAAACAACCATAACTCTCAGAAAACATGATGTGTGGACATGTCGAACCTCTCTGCTACAAATTCTACAGCACTTGTCAAGATTTCACCATGAAAATACACCAAAGTGAGTAGTGACTTATTAAATGCAGAAATATAATTCATCTGCTGTGAACAAAAAAGGCGTTTCAATACAATTCATTGTATCTGGTAAAGGATGTTACATGTGCACAAGACATGTATACAGTACTATACATAACATAGCCTATACCTGAATGAGTCATCTAGATTTAAATAAAAATATATAAGAACACAAATATATGCAGTTTGTTTTTGTTTAAAGAATTTGAAAACGAATGTACCGCTATGTCTGTATTCAATTTAGGACATAGATGGAAAAAATGCCTTTGCCAAGCATTACAGAGAACTGGTAGATAAAGCTTCCCTAGAAACGGAGGGGGAGCCAAATGAATACTTTTGCAAAGGCTGGATGAAACATGTAACAACGTACATGCTGCCATATGCTGGACTATGGTCTGGGATAATGCTTGGTTGGTATTGTGCTTATTTAAAAACTCCATATTAATAACATTTAAAGTGTGTGATGCATTTGTTGCTAAATATGCTTTTGTTATTTATGCTACATTTAAGGAGACCTTGGACGTCATGGAAAAGGAGAGCCATATCAGGAGTACTCAAAAAAATATGCCTATCTTAAAACCCTTAAAAGACAGGTAATGAGAGTGTTAAAATTCATAAAGTAGTTTATATTGATTGTTAAATGCTTATTGTTCATTCTTTACAGAACATCACTATGAACAACAAAACACAGGGCATAATGGAAAAGAGCCAATGGGACCTGAAACACATACGTTTCACTTCAAGCAGGCTCAACAGATTAGATGACTTTGTTGTCCGGTATCAGAAAACCCATACCGCACTATTAAAAGAATACCAGGACTCTGAAAAACAACATCAAGAGAAGGTAAATACCTTGTTTTTTTGTGTTGTTCTTCCACAAGCTAAATTCCTAATGTAGAAGAAATATGATTGTAGACCAGAGGAGTAACACTGTTTCT
Organism: Garcialebias charrua; assembly: GCA_038048925.1. NCBI lineage: Eukaryota > Metazoa > Chordata > Actinopteri > Cyprinodontiformes > Rivulidae > Garcialebias > Garcialebias charrua. Next base: position 8,724 of record JBBPBX010069580.1, read on the forward strand.
GCACTCAGGGGACACATGATCAGTTCTCTTTCTAACTTCCCTCATTGTATCACGTATGGGATAGAGCCTTCTGGCATGACCAATCAGAAGCTCCTATTCACCACGTCTGTCGCAGACTGACCAATCCTGTGTTCTTGGCACGGTTGCGCCTACCCCCCATTCTTGCTTTCTTCTTCAGCTCTGTCTGTCTTCAGCTCTTTCTGTCTTCAGCTGTCTTCAGCTCTGTCTGTCTTCAGCTGTCTTCAGCTGTCTTCAGCTCTGTCTGTCTTCAGCTGTCTTCAGCTCTGTCTGTCTTCAGCTCTTTCTGTCTTCAGCTGTCTTCAGCTCTGTCTGTCTTCAGCTGTCTTCAGCTCTGTCTGTCTTCAGCTGTTTCTGTCTTCAGCTGTCTTCAGCTCTGTCTGTCTTCAGCTCTTTCTGTCTTCAGCTGTCTTCAGCTCTGTCTGTCTTCAGCTCTTTCTGTCTTCAGCTGTCTTCAGCTCTGTCTGTCTTCAGCTCTTTCTGTCTTCAGCTGTCTTCAGCTCTGTCTGTCTTCAGCTCTTTCTGTCTTCAGCTGTCTTCAGCTCTGTCTGTCTTCAGCTGTTTCTGTCTTCAGCTGTCTTCAGCTCTTTCTGTCTTCAGCTGTCTTCAGCTCTGTCTGTCTTCAGCTCTTTCTGTCTTCAGCTGTCTTCAGCTCTGTCTGTCTTCAGCTCTTTCTGTCTTCAGCTGTCTTCAGCTCTGTCTGTCTTCAGCTCTTTCTGTCTTCAGCTGTCTTCAGCTCTGTCTGTCTTCAGCTCTTTCTGTCTTCAGCTGTCTTCAGCTCTGTCTGTCTTCAGCTCTTTCTGTCTTCAGCTGTCTTCAGCTCTGTCTGTCTTCAGCTCTTTCTGTCTTCAGCTGTCTTCAGCTCTGTCTGTCTTCAGCTGTTTCTGTCTTCAGCTGTCTTCAGCTCTTTCTGTCTTCAGCTGTCTTCAGCTCTGTCTGTCTTCAGCTCTTTCTGTCTTCAGCTGTCTTCAGCTCTGTCTGTCTTCAGCTGTCTTCAGCTCTTCTGTCTTCAGCTGTCTTCAGCTCTGTCTGTCTTCAGCTCTTTCTGTCTTCAGCTGTCTTCAGCTCTGTCTGTCTTCAGCTGTCTCTGTCTGTCTTCAGCTGTCTTCAGCTCTGTCTGTCTTCAGCTCTTTCTGTCTTCAGCTGTCTTCAGCTCTGTCTGTCTTCAGCTGTCTTCAGCTCTGTCTGTCTTCAGCTCTGTCTGTCTTCAGCTGTCTTCAGCTCTGTCTGTCTTCAGCTCTTTCTGTCTTCAGCTGTCTTCAGCTCTGTCTGTCTTCAGCTCTGTCTGTCTTCAGCTGTCTTCAGCTCTGTCTGTCTTCAGCTCTGTCTGTCTTCAGCTGTCTTCAGCTCTGTCTGTCTTCAGCTCTGTCTGTCTTCAGCTGTCTTCAGCTCTGTCTGTCTTCAGCTCTGTCTGTCTTCAGCTGTCTTCAGCTCTGTCTGTCTTCAGCTCTGTCTGTCTTCAGCTCTGTCTGTCTTCAGCTGTCTTCTGGTCTGTCTGTCTTCAGCTGTCTTCAGCTCTTTCTGTCTTCAGCTGTCCTCTGGTCTGTCTGTCTTCAGCTCTGTCTGTCTTCAGCTGTCTTCAGCTCCGTCTGTCTGTCTTCAGCTGTCTTCAGCTCTGTCTTGTCTTCAGCTCTTTCTGTCTTCAGCTGTCTTCTGGTCTGTCTGTCTTCAGCTGTCTTCTGGTCTGTCTGTCTTCAGCTCTTTCTGTCTTCAGCTGTCTTCAGCTCTGTCTGTCTTCAGCTGTCTTCAGCTCTGTCTTGTCTTCAGCTGTCTTCTGCTCTTTCTGTCTTCAGCTCTTTCTGTCTTAAGCTCTTTCTGTCTTCAGCTCTTTCTGTCTTCTGCTCTTTCTGTCTTCAGCTCTTTCTGTCTTCAGCTGTCTTCAGCTCTGTCTTGTCTTCAGCTCTGTCTGTCTTCAGCTGTCCTCTGGTCTGTCTTGTCTTCAGCTCTGTCTGTCTTCAGCTGTCTTCTGGTCTGTCTGTCTTCAGCTGTCTTCAGCTGTCCTCTGGTCTGTCTTGTCTTCAGCTCTGTCTGTCTTCAGCTGTCTTCAGCTCTGTCTGTCTGTCTTCAGCTCTGTCTGTCTTCAGCTGTCTTCAGCTCTGTCTGTCTTCAGCTCTTTCTGTCTTCAGCTGTCTTCAGCTCTGTCTGTCTTCAGCTCTTTCTGTCTTCAGCTGTCTTCAGCTCTGTCTGTCTTCAGCTGTCTTCAGCTCTGTCTGTCTTCAGCTCTTTCTGTCTTCAGCTCTGTCTGTCTTCAGCTCTGTCTGTCTTCAGCTCTGTCTGTCTTCAGCTCTTTCTGTCTTCAGCTGTCTTCAGCTCTGTCTGTCTTCAGCTGTCTTCTGCTCTTTCTGTCTTCAGCTCTTTCTGTCTTAAGCTCTTTCTGTCTTCAGCTCTTTCTGTCTTCTGCTCTTTCTGTCTTCAGCTCTTTCTGTCTTCAGCTGTCTTCTGCTCTTTCTGTCTTCAGCTCTTTCTGTCTTCTGACTTCTGCTCTTTCTGTCTTCTGCTCTTTCTGTCTTCAGCTGTCTTCAGCTCTTTCTGTCTTCAGCTCTTTCTGTCTTCAGCTCTTTCTGTCTTCAGCTCTTTCTGTCTTCAGCTCTTTCTGTCTTCAGCTCTTTCTGTCTTCAGCTCTTTCTGTCTTCAGCTCTTTCTGTCTTCTGCTCTTTCTGTCTTCAGCTCTTTCTGTCTTCAGCTCTTTCTGTCTTCAGCTGTCTTCTGCTCTTTCTGTCTTCAGCTCTTTCTGTCTTCTGCTGACTTCTGCTCTTTCTGTCTTCTGCTCTTTCTGTCTTCAGCTCTTTCTGTCTTCGGCTGTCTTCTGCTCTTTCTGTCTTCAGCTCTTTCTGTCTTTTGCTGACTTCTGCTCTTTCTGTCTTCAGCTGACTTCTGCTCTTTCTGTCTTCAGCTGACTTCTGCTCTTTCTGTCTTCAGCTGACTTCTGCTCTTTCTGTCTTCAGCTCTTTCTGTCTTCAGCTGTCTTCAGCTCTTTCTGTCTTCAGCTGTCTTCTGCTCTTTCTGTCTTCAGCTCTTTCTGTCTTCAGCTGTCTTCTGCTCTTTCTGTCTTCAGCTCTTTCTGTCTTCAGCTGTCTTCTGCTCTTTCTGTCTTCAGCTGTCTTCTGCTCTTTCTGTCTTCAGCTGTCTTCTGCTCTTTCTGTCTTCAGCTGTCTTCTGCTCTTTCTGTCTTCAGCTGTCTTCTGCTCTTTCTGTCTTCAGCTGTCTTCTGCTCTTTCTGTCTTCAGCTGTCTTCTGCTCTTTCTGTCTTCAGCTCTTTCTGTCTTCTGCTCTTTCTGTCTTCTGCTCTTTCTGTCTTCAGCTCTTTCTGTCTTCAGCTCTTTCTGTCTTCAGCTCTTTCTGTCTTCAGCTCTTTCTGTCTTCAGCTCTTTCTGTCTTCAGCTCTTTCTGTCTTCAGCTCTTTCTGTCTTCAGCTCTTTCTGTCTTCTGCTCTTTCTGTCTTCAGCTCTTTCTGTCTTCTGCTCTTTCTGTCTTCTGCTCTTTCTGTCTTCTGCTCTTTCTGTCTTCTGCTCTTTCTGTCTTCTGCTCTTTCTGTCTTCTGCTCTTTCTGTCTTCTGCTCTTTCTGTCTTCTGCTCTTTCTGTCTTCTGCTCTTTCTGTCTTCTGCTCTTTCTGTCTTCAGCTCTTTCTGTCTTCAGCTGTCTTCTGCTCTTTCTGTCTTCAGCTCTTTCTGTCTTCTGCTGACTTCTGCTCTTTCTGTCTTCTGCTCTTTCTGTCTTCAGCTGTCTTCAGCTCTTTTTGTCTTAAGCTCTTTCTGTCTTTAGCTCTTTCTGTCTTCAGCTGTCTTCAGCTCTGTCTGTCTTCAGCTGTCTTCTGGTCTGTCTGTCTTCTGCTCTTTTTGTCTTCAGCTGTCTTCAGCTCTTTCTGTCTTCAGCTGTCTTCAGCTCTTTCTGTCTTCAGCTCTGTCTGTCTTCAGCTCTTTCTGTCTTCAGCTGTCTTCAGCTCTGTCTGTCTTCAGCTGTCTTCAGCTGTCTTCAGCTCTGTCTGTCTTCAGCTGTCTTCAGCTCTGTCTGTCTTCAGCTCTTTCTGTCTTCAGCTGTCTTCAGCTCTGTCTGTCTTCAGCTCTTTCTGTCTTCAGCTGTCTTCAGCTCTGTCTGTCTTCAGCTCTTTCTGTCTTCAGCTGTCTTCAGCTCTGTCTGTCTTCAGCTGTTTCTGTCTTCAGCTGTCTTCAGCTCTTTCTGTCTTCAGCTGTCTTCAGCTCTGTCTGTCTTCAGCTGTTTCTGTCTTCAGCTGTCTTCAGCTCTGTCTGTCTTCAGCTCTTTCTGTCTTCAGCTGTCTTCAGCTCTGTCTGTCTTCAGCTCTTTCTGTCTTCAGCTGTCTTCAGCTCTGTCTGTCTTCAGCTCTTTCTGTCTTCAGCTGTCTTCAGCTCTGTCTGTCTTCAGCTCTTTCTGTCTTCAGCTGTCTTCAGCTCTGTCTGTCTTCAGCTGTTTCTGTCTTCAGCTGTCTTCAGCTCTTTCTGTCTTCAGCTGTCTTCAGCTCTGTCTGTCTTCAGCTCTTTCTGTCTTCAGCTGTCTTCAGCTCTGTCTGTCTTCAGCTGTCTTTCTGTCTTCAGCTGTCTTCAGCTCTGTCTGTCTTCAGCTCTTTCTGTCTTCAGCTGTCTTCAGCTCTGTCTGTCTTCAGCTGTCTCTGTCTGTCTTCAGCTGTCTTCAGCTCTGTCTGTCTTCAGCTCTTTCTGTCTTCAGCTGTCTTCAGCTCTGTCTGTCTTCAGCTGTCTTCAGCTCTGTCTGTCTTCAGCTGTCTTCAGCTCTGTCTGTCTTCAGCTCTGTCTGTCTTCAGCTGTCTTCAGCTCTGTCTGTCTTCAGCTCTGTCTGTCTTCAGCTGTCTTCAGCTCTGTCTGTCTTCAGCTCTGTCTGTCTTCAGCTCTGTCTGTCTTCAGCTGTCTTCAGCTCTGTCTGTCTTCAGCTCTGTCTGTCTTCAGCTCTGTCTGTCTTCAGCTCTGTCTGTCTTCAGCTCTGTCTGTCTTCAGCTCTGTCTGTCTTCAGCTGTCTTCAGCTCTGTCTGTCTGTCTTCAGCTCTGTCTTGTCTTCAGCTCTGTCTGTCTTCAGCTGTCTTCTGGTCTGTCTGTCTTCAGCTGTCTTCAGCTCTTTCTGTCTTCAGCTGTCCTCTGGTCTGTCTGTCTTCAGCTCTGTCTGTCTTCAGCTGTCTTCAGCTCCGTCTGTCTGTCTTCAGCTGTCTTCAGCTCTGTCTTGTCTTCAGCTCTTTCTGTCTTCAGCTGTCTTCTGGTCTGTCTGTCTTCAGCTGTCTTCTGGTCTGTCTGTCTTCAGCTCTTTCTGTCTTCAGCTGTCTTCAGCTCTGTCTGTCTTCAGCTGTCCTCTGGTCTGTCTTGTCTTCAGCTCTGTCTGTCTTCAGCTGTCCTCTGGTCTGTCTTGTCTTCAGCTCTGTCTGTCTTCAGCTGTCTTCTGGTCTGTCTGTCTTCAGCTGTCTTCAGCTGTCCTCTGGTCTGTCTTGTCTTCAGCTCTGTCTGTCTTCAGCTGTCTTCAGCTCTGTCTGTCTGTCTTCAGCTCTGTCTGTCTTCAGCTGTCTTCAGCTCTGTCTGTCTTCAGCTCTTTCTGTCTTCAGCTGTCTTCAGCTCTGTCTGTCTTCAGCTGTCTTCAGCTCTGTCTGTCTTCAGCTCTTTCTGTCTTCAGCTGTCTTCAGTCTTCAGCTGTCTTCAGCTCTGTCTGTCTTCAGCTCTTTCTGTCTTCAGCTGTCTTCAGCTCTGTCTGTCTTCAGCTCTTTCTGTCTTCAGCTGTCTTCAGCTCTGTCTGTCTTCAGCTGTCTTCAGCTCTGTCTGTCTTCAGCTCTTTCTGTCTTCAGCTGTCTTCAGCTCTGTCTGTCTTCAGCTCTGTCTGTCTTCAGCTGTCTTCAGCTCTGTCTGTCTTCAGCTCTTTCTGTCTTCAGCTGTCTTCAGCTCTGTCTGTCTTCAGCTGTCTTCAGCTCTGTCTGTCTTCAGCTGTCTTCAGCTCTGTCTGTCTTCAGCTCTGTCTGTTCAGCTCTGTCTGTCTTCAGCTCTGTCTGTCTTCAGCTCTGTCTGTCTTCAGCTCTGTCTGTCTTCAGCTGTCTTCAGCTCTGTCTGTCTTCAGCTCTGTCTGTCTTCAGCTGTCTTCAGCTCTGTCTGTCTTCAGCTCTGTCTGTCTTCAGCTCTGTCTGTCTTCAGCTCTGTCTGTCTTCAGCTGTCTTCTGGTCTGTCTGTCTTCAGCTGTCTTCAGCTCTGTCTGTCTTCAGCTGTCTTCAGCTGTCCTCTGGTCTGTCTGTCTTCAGCTCTGTCTGTCTTCAGCTGTCTTCAGCTCTGTCTGTCTGTCTTCAGCTCTGTCTGTCTTCAGCTGTCCTCTGGTCTGTCTGTCTTCAGCTCTGTCTGTCTTCAGCTCTGTCTGTCTGTCTTCAGCTCTGTCTGTCTTCAGCTGTCTTCAGCTGTCCTCTGGTCTGTCTGTCTTCAGCTCTGTCTGTCTTCAGCTGTCTTCAGCTCTGTCTGTCTGTCTTCAGCTCTGTCTGTCTTCAGCTGTCCTCTGGTCTGTCTGTCTTCTGCTCTTTCTTCACCTTTGTTCAGCTCTTTCTCTTTTCAGCTCCTTTAAGATCTGTCTCTCCCTCCAGCATCTTCTGGTGCGTTCATTCAGCAGATTTGCATTCTCACGGCTGTTTTGCAAGGAACAGCAATTTTTCTTTAGTTTTTCAACAAAATTATTTTCGTAAACTATTTTCCTATTTTAATATTACGACCTGAATTTGGCAGCACGGTGGCACAACTGGTAGAGCTGTTGCCTCTCAGCGAGAAGTTTGCTGGTTCAAATCCCGGTCCGGGGGCCTTTCTGGGTATAGTTTGCATGTTCTCTCCGTGCATGCGTGGGTTTCCTCCGGGTACTCCAGTTTCCTCCCACAGACCAAAAACATGCATGTTAGACTGATGGGTAACTCTAAATTGTCTCTAGGTGTGAGTGAGAGAGTGAATGATTGTTTGTCTCGTTTGTCTCTATGTGGCCCCGTGATGGACTGGAGACCCGTCCAGGGTGTACCCCGCCCCTCGCACAGTGATTGCTGGACATGGGCACCGTCGACCCCCATGACCCAAAAATGGAAGAAGCGAATAAAAGATAATAGATGGATGGATGGATATTTTTAAATATATCATTTAGAAAGTTCCCAAATTCCTGGTTTCCCATAAGTACCTTTGGTCATGTCTTCAATCTCTTTCAAAAGAGTGCACAGTCTAGGTTCCATGGCAGCCACAGCTTTGAGTTTTGGCATGATGTCGACCTCCCATCTACGAACAGGTCGGCCTTTTCACCTGTGAGCCTTCCAAATTCTGAGTCCAGCTAGAACAAAGAAAAAAAAGGTTTTGGAAAACTACAAGTTGAACTTTGTTTGTTCAAAGTTACAGGGAGGGAAAGAAGCAAACCTACCAGACTTGGCATGTCCAGAAATCGTGGATATTCACGCAGTATTTCTGCAAGGGTGGGTGATTCCCTCATAATCCATGCTCTGTGCTGGGAGAATGTTTTCTCCATGCCAGACTTGATTGCTGAAAGGTTTTCTGAAGAGGGTCGCAACCTTTTGATCAAGGTGACCCCGTCACTTTTCGTTTCCTGTAGCGTCTTTCATCTTGTTGCAGATTCCGTTGAAGGTTATGCAGTTTGGTCTCTAGGAACCCACTGTGAGATACTGGATCATAGAAATGCTCCTGATAAAACACGTTTTTTTCCAATCAGCTGAAAACTTTTCAGAAATTCAGAAGAAATATACAAGGAAATACAAGTTAATATTTTATTTTGGACCCCAATAGAAAACAGATATGTTTCACTTGTTTACTTACAAATCCCTCCCCTTGTCCATCCACCTGGATCCTCAGAGATGGGAAGGTGGCAATGATGCTCTTCGCTAAAGCCAGCTTGTCTCCATTAAGAGGATAACTGGGGGAAAAAAGAAAAACACAATTTTCAGTCGTTAATCTACTCATACAAAAACAGAAGATCACATTTTGCTGCATCATTTCACAAACAGACTTTTGAAGTGAAAAAATAATTGCAAAGTGAGTAATCTCAGATTGCTTATGATCTCCCTAATTTAATGAGCATTATCAATAAGGTGCTCCTTTAAAGTGAAACCTACTTTCTGCTTTATGTTGCACATATAGTATTCCAGTAGCCTATTTAGCAAGGCTATACAAAAATCAATATACAGCCTGATGTGATTAACTTAAAATAAAAAAACAGAACTATTGTAGATACAAAATTCCAATTTAAAAACAATAGAAGGATGCAGCAACAAACTAAACTCCCATGTTGGATTTTTGAAAGTTACTATAAATTTTTGTTGAGATATCATGCCTTACTATCCAACTTTTTAGTCAAACAGGTCATGTTTATTGAATGTACTACTGTTAAATCAGGATTAAAACAGTATAAAAGGACAAGCGTTCCGTTTGCTGTTTGTAATATTCCCTGCAGGACCGCGTATGACGCGACCATATCACTGCACACGTTAGCATAATGCTAAAACATGTTGCTATGGCTTTTTTCACCTGCTGAGTTAAACCGCAGTTCAGCTTAAGGACGCCTATCTTAATTGTTCAATTAATTCACCAACTCACCGAAAAAAACACGACCTTTCTTAGCAGCCGTTAGCTGCTCCAAGCATTGCTTTTAGAACCTCTTAAAGAGACAGTAACCTTCAACCTGGAATAAAATGGCACAAAAAAATATTGGGTATTTTCCAGATTATAAAAACTGTCAAATTGAATTTAAAGCGAATTAATTTGGTAACAATATGTAAACTTAATGTATGACTTCTGGTAATTATCAGAAGAGAATGAAAATGAATTGCAGGTGTTGTAGACATATAAAAAAAGTGTTGTTTACTAAAACTTCTACCATCTCCCTTTAACCTTTAAATTATTTTAAAATTTTACCCTCTTCGATGAACTTTGGAGAAAAAAAAGACAACTACAGCAAACCCTACCAATTTAGAACCCAGCAGCTCCCTGTGCCATAATGATAATGAGCTAGCTAGCTAATTTTGACATGAAACCCAGCAGAACTTTTCAGATTACTAATACCCAGTTATAACACTAAAAATACACTATAATTATTTTTCAACTATTAATTCTACATATTCCCAAAAGACTAACATGATACCATTGCGTTAAAACAAATTCAAAGTACATATTACTTACCGAAGTGTCAAATTACAGACGACGCAGCCTCCATCTTTGCCTTCTTTGTTAGTCCGTAAGGCGGGAAAAACTCCCTCCTTTTTCTGGTGGCTTAGTCCCTCCCACTTAATTGTGCTGACTTCAGGTTGCTCCTCTCAAACCAACACATTGTATGTGTTGAAATATTCAACAGTGTGTTATACTTTTGTTGCAATTTTAACATATTGTGTGTTGAAATTAACACAAAATGTGCTTAAAATGTAATGACACATTTTTTGTGTTGTTTTTTAACACATCTCTTATAAGAGTGTGATTGTTGACTGTAATTATGAATATCTAGAGTGCAGGGTTCCATTGTTTTCCTTCAGTAGTTTCCTGAGTCCTGGCAGAACCAATGAGCAGCAGCTGTGGTTCATTTTGTCTGATGAGATCCAGGAGTAAGGGTTACTTCTGGTGTTTTCATGAATTTTCATACATTCAGCCTTTATTTAGGCAGGTTAATCCCATTGAGCCTCGAGGACTCATTTACAAGAGAGACCTGGTTTCAACAAAGAATCATAAATAAATGAAATGATGATAAATGAATGAAGATTTACTTTTTTTATTGAAACAAAAACAAATATAAACAATATGACACGGCATACAATACACAGAAACAATAACAGTTGTAAATACAATTAAACTAAGCAGAGAGTTATTAATAAGATTCTAAAGAACAGCATAAAAAAGAACAATTTGAGAAACATAGCACGATATTAAATTGCATTTCTATAGACATTGCCCAGTGTAACGAAATATCCTTCAACATTTAACACAGCTACCAATCATTGGCCCAGATCATCAACTTTGGAAGCAACTTTTCCAGAGCATCTGTGAAAAAACAAACAAATAGCTACACCTCCAGAACGATTTGATCCAAGGCTGAAAAGAATCTCCTCTCCCCACTGGTTTGACCAC
>JBBPBX010069581.1:0-18821 GCA_038048925.1 Garcialebias charrua
CTTTGCTTTCATTTTCTTTTTTACACATTTACATTTTTATTTTCTAATTACTATTTATATTTGTATGATTATGCTTTCATTGCATTAGCTGTGCTCTTGTCGGTTGACTTGAGACGTAACCCTGCCCCGTCAGAGGCAGGATGGTCACAGTGTGCATGGACTTTGGTTGGCAGAGTGTCTTATGGAGGTTTTAATGTGCATGTCTCAGCTGGCAGGAAACAATTTGCACGTCACGAGTGGGCCCAGAAGGCAGCTTACCTGCTGGGCTGCACCCTGGAGGAGCTTTCCTCTTCCATCTTCAAGCATCAAGCCAAGGGCACCCTGCCCAGAGCCGGCGCCAGCCGCCAGGTTGCTGAAGAAAATGGCACAGCAGATGCAGGTACTCAACAGAACACATTTCACCAATGTACTCTTTCTTTTTCGTTCTTCGGTGCCCCACACCTCAGCGCCACTCTTTTTCTCTTTGTCATTCTCACTCTGCCACACACTCCCCCGCCCCACACAGACACACGTCTGCTCATCACCTGAGGGAAATTGCATGGCTGGGAGAAAGTAAAGCTTATCTTAGTAATGAATACTACACCTTTTACAAAGGCTATTGACAGATGAGTGCACACACGATGTTGGGACGAGCAATTTTGGATCCCCTCCTCATTCATTGTCCTTGAAATCATAATTGCCTCACATTGATTTTTCACATGCGCAGCTCCTCTGACTTCCATCAGGACTGCCACAGATGTTGAAGGGCACGAGGATACAGTTAAAAGTCTATCACAGCAGGGACGGACAGAAATAACCTCGGTCTCACCTTCTCTGTATCTCCACTCGCACATGAACCCACTGTCCGATACATGTGTGCGCATGTCTGAAACCCCCCACACCCACCTCCAAACGTAAACTCTCCGCTCTCTGTGATGGTAGAAAGAATTAAGTGAGCTTAACAGGTGGCCGTTGCCGCTGGGCACAGACATGAGTTAGCACAGTTAGATCCGACTGGTTCCAAAGCACCTGAGTCCTAAATGTCAATGCTTCACAAAGACCATTTCAAATCCAGCTTGGATACTGTTGCCTCTGGGCACATACTGATGCTGATGGACTTCCTTTTAGAAGCAAATGTTGGGAGCATTTTAGTTAAACATTAATATATTTCTTCAGATTTATGAAACTAGTCCTTTTTTATTTGGCGTTTAAGAAATTGTAAACTGGAAATGACTTTTTCTTCCCCGTCTACTAGGATCCAAAGCTACAGCCATGGAGTGTTTGGAGGCCATGGCGTCCAGTCTCTACTCTGAACTCTTTAACATTGTGGTGATTTTGATAAACAGGTAAGTATCAACATTAGATTGATATTATTATGCTTTCAGTTGCTCAAATGCACAATTGTAGATGGATTTATTGTTTACCTTATGATTTGTTGACCTTCAATAACAATGATGATAGTTTAGAGTTAGAAGAGGCTACTTTCAATGTAGACTAATTAAAATGATAAGTGTTGAAAACAAACAAGACTATAATTAAAGAAATCGTCCAGGTTTTTTGGTTCTGTGGTAATGTTATGAACAGTCAATATCTGTTAACTCTTCGAATAAACTCAGTTTGGAGAAATATAATTAAATTGTTATTTTATTGATGAGCTAACAGCAATTATGGGCTAATATAAATGTATATTGTGTCCATCTAAATCCAAATTTACTATATGCAAATTGAAAGACATTTTTTCACACACTACAAAGCTTTACAGTTTGCGTTATACTATTGTCACCTGTCGCGGAGCTAAGAGGAGCAATTGGACATACCTTCAGTTCATTTGTCCATCTGTGCATGGTTAAATGAGCTTAACATGGTACGCACTCGTATGATAACTTGAAAAAATAGTGAGGTGTTGACTTCTGTTTTGGTGAGTGGCTACATTAAGGCATAAGAAAGGTACCCTTCAAAAATGAAGTTGCCACGTTAAAATCCAAATTAGACACTGTGTGTGTGTGTGTGTGTGTGTGTGTGTGTGTGTGTGTGTGTGTGTGTGTGTGAACTGACAACCCCATTATTTGAGGAAACTATTCTATTTTAGTTATTATTTTGCTTAAAAGTATAGTTTCCTCAAACGATTGGGGTGGCCCATAGGGTGGCTGAAGATTTAATCTATGGTAGCCAAGGCCACCATTAGCCCCCTCTTGGCTACACCATTGCACCTGGTGGTGGATTAAATTGCACCCGCCACTCGCCAGGATCCCTCACTCTGCACCGCCTTTTCCACAGCGTAACTCCTACCCACGTGAATATATTGTACTAAAAATATTGGGGTTTACTTGCATTCCCTGTTCAATTCCAGTCTGGAAAAAAGCACTCATCTTTAAAACTACAATAGTTCCTTGTTTATTGCATGGGTCCAGTTCCAGAAACCCCCAGAATAAGTGAAAATCCACAAAGTAGCAACATTATATTTATTTTAGTATGTATTCAACCTTTATTTAGGCAGGTTAATCCCATTGAGCCTCGATGACTCATTTCCAAGAGAGACCTGTTTTCAACAAAGAATGATGACAACAGCGACAACAATAGACAATCATAAGAGAGGCATACAGATTTTTTTTTAAAACAAGTTAAAAAAAAGATGTCAAAGTAGCAAAACAGATAGATTATAAAACAGATATATTTTAAACCCTTCTCACACTCTTGCAATGTTCTAAACGCTTAAACCTACGTAATTTTAACAACATATGTACAGTACTGTACAGTATATGTAGCTACTACATTTTACTAACTGGGCTCTGCAGAACAGCAGTGTCTCGGTTCGTTTCTGGTCCGACTCTGTTCCGTTTCTGCAGACGTACCCTGCAACAATGAAGCCCACAATGTTCTAATCTCTTAAACCTACTGCTTTTAACAACACTAATGTAATGTAGCCACTAAATTTTACTTACCAGCATGTCCCTTCTCGGAGCTCCTTGTCGGCCATTTGAAAGACATAAAAACTGCCGGTGGGCTTCAGATGGACCACCGGACCTTGGGCCACGCGTGTCCACTTGGAGGTCCACGTGGGTGTGCTGCCAGCTGTCAAGATTCACCAGTGGTTCTGGAGATCTGGTTCTGCTCCGGTTCTGGTCCGGTTCGGGGCGTTCCGTGAGGCTTCTCGGCATGCGCTCAGATTAGATCAAAACTTTCCCTCTAGTTCAGAAGGAAATGGGGCTTTTGGCAGGGCCCTGTTGCCTTCTGGGAAATGTGGTTATTATGAGCGGGGATACAGTGAAGGCTTACTGACAGAAAACTACAAAATGGCAGCGCCTGTCCAAAGTATTTTATTTTTTGGTTAATCTAAAAAAGCTTAGTCTGGTCCTCTGGATATTCAAAAAACAAAACAAAACAAAACAAAGCAAAAAAAAATAAAATTGTAGAAACGTTTCGTCTTTCGTCCGAAAGACTTCCTCAGTCTGAGAAGCTGATTCAGCTCAGTCTTATAAATAGCACCCTCTCACAGTGGATCAACCAGTTGGCTGATGACAGCCGAAACCAGCTGCTCACATGATCAAGGAGGACCATCAGCCTGACGATGGATCGTTAACACCCTGATGGTTGTTTGCTATTCACAGAGGGCTGAGTGATACTAGCAATAACAGCATTGTAAGAGGGGGACAGTTGAACCCGGAGGCCTCCACCTCTGTTTAATGATGGACGGTTTCTTTTCACAAAGATGGCCTCCTTTACTCCTCTCTCAAACCATCGTTCCTCTCTATCAAGGATGTGAACATCTTCATCCCTGAAAGAGTGACCGCTGGCCTGGAGATGAGTGTAGACTGCAGAGTCCTGACCTGATGATGTTGATCTTCTGTGCTGGGCCATCCTTTTGGCCAGTGGCTGTTTAGTTTCCCCAATGTAAGACTGATCACAGCCCTCCTGACACTGAACAGCATACACAATATTACTCTGTTTGTGCCGGGGGACTGGATCTTTGGGATGAACCAGTCTTTGCCGTAATGTATTTTGGGGTTTAAAAGCCACTGGGACGTTGTGTTTAGAAAATAAACGTCTCAATGTCTCTGACACTCCCGCAACATACGGAATGACCACTGGTCTGGGTCTGGGTTGAGCATGCATCAAAGTATTTTTTGATTAACTTTTTACTGTACAGTACTGTATCCAGTGCTGTCCCAATCATGTGAGTACTATTAAAGTTGACAATCATGTGTCCTGTACAATGTTTTTGTACAATATTATGGACTGTACGTACACAAACCGCGATAGAGCGAGTTCGCGAAAGTCGAACAGCGAAGTAGCGAGGGACCTATACTAACATTCAGTATTCAAATCCCTCAGTGATGGGGACATGGACGTACCACTTGTTTACAGAATCTTCTAATTATTTGTTACTGTAGCTGGTGGCGGCAGCATCTAGCTGTAGTGCTTCTGACAGGAATATGATATTGCAGGAATGGCTGCACTAACCAAGTAAAACAAGTGATAGAAGTGTGAAGTTGACCAAAAAAAAGCATTTGCATGAATTGTAATAATGAATTTGAGTCAGGAATTAGTTCATCAATTTGAACTCTTATTTCTCCAAATAAAGTCAAATAAAGAGCTATCTACAAGTAAGATAATGGTTCACAACTTTTCCACAGAACTCTACTTCAAAAGGTCTGACCCATTCCCATTATTGAGCATGCATCAGGGTTGTCTGACCCATTCCTTTAAGACTGAAGCTTTGTGTTAAATTAAATCTCTAAAAGGTGTCTGAAATTGTCATGCCATCCTTAACATGGGTACGTGCATGTTTTATTCCCTGTGTGCTTAAGGGCCTTGAAATCCAACCAGCACTCCATGTGCTCTCTGCTTATTGTGGACACGCCAGGCTTTCAAAACCCAAGGCTGGCGAAGCGCGAGAGCGGCACAACCTTTGAAGACCTCTGCCACAACTACACTCAAGAGCGTTTGCAGAGCCTCTTTTACCAGCGCACCTTTGTTCAGGAGTTGGAACGATACAAAGAGGTAGAGACATGTGAAGGAGAATGCGCTGTGCATATATGCATCCTCTCTCTCTCCTCGTTTCTGCCTTCCTCCCACCTCTCTCTCTCTCCCTTTGTCTGCCGCTTTCTCTCAGATATATCAACTCCAATAGTGCATGTGTTCACACATCAGATGCGCTACCCATCCCACCTGTCACAAGCTGTGACAAGCCAAAGCAGTTCATGTGTTAGACCTTCTCATTAGTGATGCCAGTCTTCACCTCTTCTGCTGAGATCAAAGTGAAGTCACTCACAGCTGCCTTTCAGCGACACGCCCAGCTGCACAGGCACGGCGTTGCTCCCTGATGAAAGAACTATTCTTCTGTCCTCCTCTGAGCTCGGTCTAGCAGAACTGGACCGTAATAACTGGGCACAGTCATCCTGGAGGATTTATTAAAGGGCAAATACCAAAGATTTCTTTCTTGACTCATAAATAAATCAGTCCATTTCAGCTGACTCAAATCATATCTTAGAAAGACTTCTTAGTTGATGACAGAGTGAATCCTGATAACAATATTTCAAATATCGCCAACGCGGATCTTGGGATTTCCCTTTTGTTTTGCCACCCACGTCTTTTTCCTGAGAGAGTATGAATTTCAACACAATGAAGTTTAGCATAAATGTGCGAGGTGTAATTCTTTCCTGTCGCTGCAGCTTGAAAGTATACAAAGGTGTGAAGCTGTCATGGTAAAACTGGGTCAAACTCATTTGCAGCTGCACTCGGCGCTAACAATAACAGTGACAGGCAGGTCAGATTGTCAAGTGCGACATAATAGTGTGCGTTTTGATCTCGATCCTAATGTTGTTGAGTGCTGAAGAACTTTCCATGTTTCACCCGTGCAGTGAGTGCGTACACTGGCATGTGCTTAAACACATTGTTAACAATATCACTTGTTTCTAATTTGGCCTGTTAGTTGACGTGTGCCTGTTTTGGTTTTGTGAGAGCTATTTATTTTTCCTCCCCCATGGACATGATTTCATCTGTGTTTTTCAGTATAATATTCAATATATGTCGAAGATCATTCTGTAAATTATTATCCCTCTTTCACATTTGACCAAAATATTTTTTTATCAAGATTTTAAATTAATTGGTGACTGCTCATTCCATTCAATTCAGTTTGCGCCAAGTCACAACAGAAGTCATCTCAGGGCACTGAAGAGAAACATTCATTATATAAAAAATAAAGTTGATAACGTTATTTATCTAAGGAGCAGATGACTTTGAGTTTAACTCCATCACAGAACTCTCATCTTGAGCAAGCATGAAGGTGACAGTGGAAAGTAAAAAACTCCCTCATGAGGAAGAAACATTTAGCAGAACCAGACTCGGGACAAGCAGCCGTCTGCTTTGACCGGCTGGGTTTGAGAGGAACAGATACACAATGGCAGGTCAAGCATCACATGTTAAGACAGAAATAGCATCAAATGAAAACTATTCAATTTAACATTTCATTTCAAGAAATTTGGTCAATTTGTTCTCTAGTAGTCTAACTAGTACACTCCCGCGTCCGTCCATACGCAGAGGTACGTACGTCTATACGCAGAGGTACAAGTGTACCCCTGCAGGGCATGTACGCGCAAAGCTCAATTTTTACAACCGTGTATGCATTCGCAAACTGCCCGGCGCCGGACTGTTTTATATGTGACACCAATGTATTAAATTCCCCTTCGTCACCCCTGATCTGGCCTTTTCTTTTGTTTATTTATTTTTTGCCAAAAGGCAGTGATCTCTTCCTCCTCCGTTGACGCCATGACTGAAATGATAAGAAATTAACAAATTTGTTACGAGCAAATTAAAATCAGGTCCAGCGTGGTTGTGTGAAGGTCTGGACATTTCCTGGTCTGATGTGTTGGCTGCAGGACCAGCGCTCCCTGTTTTATTTTTATTGTTTTTAGAACTTTTTATTAACATATAAACACAGAACACCGCTGCAGCTGCAAGTACTTTTTTCTTCTTTCCAACCTGTCAATCAATTCAGTAGGCGTGTCAGCAAATGACCAATCGGCGACCTCAATTTGTCCCGTAGGTAAACACTCCTTGTCTGTGGAGCTGCGCTACAGCCGCTCAGGGTGGATACTCGAGTATGATGTCTGAACACTCTGCGTACAGTACACGCATACGTACGTGTGGATGGACCTACGCGGGAGTATACTAGGGGCTTAAGCCTATAGCAGCATAAGATGCCAACCCTAACTATAAGATTTATCAAAAAGTCTTAATCCCAGTCTTAAAACTGGAAAATGTGTCATCTCACGGACAGAAACTGGAAGTTGGTTCCACAAGAGAGGACTGATAACTGAAAGATCTTCCTCCCATTCTGTACTTGGAAACTCTAGGGACCGCCAGTGCAGTCTGAGAGCGAAGTGCTCTTGTAGGAAAGTATGGAACAATAAGAGCTCGAATATAAGATGGAGCTAGGTTGTTGAGAGCTTTGTAGGTTTGAAGTAAGATTTTGAATTCAAATCTGAATTTGACAGGGAGCCAATGGAGAGAAACTAAAACTGAAGAGATATGATCTCTCTTACTAACTCCAGTTAAGACTCTGGCAACAGCATTTTCAAACTGAAGACGTTTTAAAGAAGTTTTTGAACATCAGATAAAACATTGGAATGTCCAGTCTAGACGTGATAAATGCATGAACCAGTTTTTATTCATAATTTTTAGATAAGATGTTTCTAATTTTAGTGATATTGCGCAGGTGGAAGAAGGTGGTTCTAGTAACATTCATTCATTCAACCTTTATTTAGGCAGGTTAATCTCATTGAGCCTCAAGGACTCATTTACAAGAGGGACCTGGAAGAATCTTGTAAGGAAACTTACAAGATTCCCTGGAGGAATCTTGTAACATTTTTAATGTGGGGGGCTAAAATACATCCATCCATCCATTTTCTTCCGTTTATCCGGGGTCAGGTCGCGGGGGTAGCAGCCTAAGTAGGGAGGCCCAGACTTCCCTCTCCCCAGCCACTTGGAGCAGCTCCTCTGGGGGAATCCCAAGGCGTTCCCAGGCCAGCCGAGAAACATAGTCCCTCCAGCGTGTCCTGGGTCTTCCTCTGGGTCTCCTCCCGGTGGGACATGCCCGGAACACCTCACCAGGGAGGCGTCCAGGAGGCATCCTAACCAGATGCCCGAGCCACCTCAACTGGCTCCTCTCGATGTGGAGAAGCAGCGGCTCTACTCCGAGTCCCTCCTGGATAAAAGACCAGTGGTGGGCAACGCTAATCAAAAAATTAGTTCCACAATTTCTAAAACGCTTATTAATTTTTTTAGGTCCACAATTTCAAAAGCACAAATGTCTTATGAAAATTAGGGGAAGCTAATCTAATCCGCTATTTATATTCGACAATTGGTAGCCGGCAGCGTTATGCAATATTTGCACTACACTGCCAACTGAAAAGTAACTAAAATGATCCTAAAAGGATGAAATTACAAAAATCAAAGGATTTATTTAATACTTTACGTACATATATTCTATTCGGCCACGAAATTAACAAAAAAGAGAATGATCTTTTAATCCCTAAGACCACTTTTAAATCTCAAATACACGGGTCGTGTCGCCACCGCATTTATACATAAAAGTAACCAAAATACATAAAACTAACGACTCACCGTCGAGTGGTGGACACAAAACACACAATAAAATCCTCCGGCCGCGTTAATTTGGCTTGAAACAGCGGGGTTCTCTGCGGATTTATCCAAGTAACCCAGCACAACCAGCTAGCCACAGAGTTAGCGTCCAGTTCACCTCTGACCCGGAAGATGTCAAGATTCTATAGGTAGTCAACAGATTTAATGAAAAGTAACCAAAATACATAAAACTAACGACTCACCGTCGAGTGGTGGACACAAAACACACAATAAAATCCTCCGGCCGCGTTAATTTGGCTTGAAACAGCGGGGTTCTCTGCGGATTTATCCAAGTAACCCAGCACAACCAGCTAGCCATAAACGTTAGCACCGAGTTCACCTCTGACCCGGAAGATGTCAAGATGGAATAGTCCATTTTTAGTAGGGGGATACAGAAATCGACCGGTTTTTGTATTGCGTTTTTAATGATTGTTTTCATCGTAACTATAATTATTTTTATGTTAAATGTACATTAACAAGCATGAGCAATGTTAGTGATGTAGGTGACTGGCCGGGGCGGGGCCGGGGCCCCTGCTGATTTGGGGCCCCAAGCAACGGCATCATTTGCCTACATGGTAGATCCGTGTCTGTTCTCCCCTCTGCCCCCCCTCCAACCCTCCCTCCTCTCTGCTCTTTACGGTGAGGGAGGGGAAAAAGGCAAAACAAGCTGCTACGGAGCCAGCATAAGAGCCTGTAATAAGTTTATTCGTTTTTACTGATAGATAATTAGTTATTAGCGGTACTGCATTGTAAATAAAAATAGCACAAATCCGCTTATGAATTATAAAAGTTAGTCACTCCGCTGTTACGCTTACAAAAACGTTAGGTCCGTTGCAAGCGGATTAGCGCATTAGCGGTCCCTAGCGTTCACGAGCCCACCTTTGTAAAAGACATACAGTATACTGATAAAAATAACACCAAGATTTTTAACATTAGAGCTGGAGGACAAAAGACTGAAAGACTGAAAAATTTATTCTTTAGATGTTCAGGTCCAAATTGCAAAAATATGTACTGAATCAGAATTACAAGGAACTAATAAAATATATAGTTTTTTGATGAATTGATTAACAGTATGCTTTTTATACCATTATTTATTGAAAGATCGAAAAAGCACATTAAACATTTATAAAATGTACATTTTAACCTTTATTTTTTTATGTAGAGTTGCACCGATCGTAGTATTGGAGGCAAATTCTGACTTCAAATATTTGCCAATTTTAAAAACGTTTTATTCAGACTTAGCCAAATTTACATTTTCTTACAAACTATAATTAAAACCATACAATAGAGGAAAACAAATGTATTTTTTTTCTTTATATATTTTTTTCTTCAAATTTTAGTTGAAGTGCAGAATGTTCACAAGAATACATGAAGATGCTGATTTTTTTTCTGTTATGGAAAACTGAAAAATAGTATTCTCATGGTTATTGGACAGAGAAGCAAATAAAGACTAACAATGATTACACATTAACATTTTTGTAATCCACATTATGGCTGTTTAACATTTTTTATTTTAATACAATATTTTTTGAGTTTTTGCACACCTCAGAACGTAAAATTGCACCATATTACAGAACAATACTTTATTGTGCAGTGCTTTCATTTAAAATTAATTACAGTAGTGCTTAACATGATGAAAAATAAACAAAACAAACAAATTAATTTACTGTTAAGTGCTAAATCAGCCATTTATTTTATTGTAACTATACATATATGCATTGCAATTCACAGCTTGATAATTACAACAATTAAATTATGGAAAATTTACATTTTTCAACATGTTTTTAAATTATAGACCTCACACAAGAAAGCTGGTCTTATTTAATTTATGTCACCTGTTTAAGTGGCAGCTGGTCTGTGAAAAGAAAATATCAGCTCATTCATTACTGAGTAGTAAAATGAGCTGAAGACAGACCTCTATAGAGAATCATTTCCTTTTTGTAGCCTCTTATGTCTCTTATCTTACAAAAAACTTCTTTTGGCTTTTCCCTCTTCAGGGCTGTCCACAGCAAATCATCTTCCTCCATCTCACTCTGTCCTCTGCATCCTCTGTCCTCACTCCATGTCCTCTCTAACTGCATCCATATATCTCCTCTTTTTCCTGGCAGCTGCATTTCTAACATCCTTCTACCAATAATAATACCAACTATATGTAAAGAATGACTATCTGCTACTATCACACCACATTTAGGTCAGTATTTTCAAATATGGTTAAGCTAAAGTAGCCATAGCTAAGCTTCCTTAGCAATGGTGGTCATTTTGAATAAGGTTGACACACAGACGAGCAAAAAATATAAACACTTTGTATATTTTGCAGCTCAAGTATCATTACATGGTGATAATGACTCAAACTGCTTGTGTGTTTTCCTGCAGGAGAACATCGATCTTGCCATAGATGAGTCTGAGTCCAGCTCTTCTCGGTCACTTTCAGTTGTCGACCAATCTTCAGGCCAAGCTTTGGTAAGTTCAGTGTTTAGTCTTTTACTTCAGCGCGTCTCTGATTTGAACAGCCACTTATATTTTCATGCATAATTAAATTATCTTTCTTATGCATGCTTTTCAAATCACAATTTGTATGCTTAATATTCATTGGATACTCTTTATATATATTTTGGAATCACTCCTAATTCTGTATAGTTTTGGCAGAGGCTAGGAAAAGACGATAGGAGCGAGAAAAGAAAGGTTAAAGAATTGACTTGAAGAAAGAAAATCAATGTTTGGCCTTTGCCGCCTGTGATCTGCACCATGGAAACAGAAATGGCAGAGTTTAAAGAATCATGGATCACGTTGCTATAACTCCAGTGTGTTTAGTTTGAATGCGTTGCTTTTTAAAGGCTTTCTGCTCTGATAGGAACACCATCAGGGAGGGAAGGCAGGGAGCTGCAGTACATCACAAAAAAGGAGGGAAATAAAGGCTACTTTAAAGTCTGCTTTGAAGATAGGTTACTTAGAGTGGAAAGACATTTTGATCAAAGATTTTTCTAACCCACAGATAAAATATTTCCCTATCATACAGTTGCTCAGATGTCTGTTATCACTGCCATAATGTTCAATTCATCCCAGCCTCATAGTTGTCACATGTCTCCTTCAAACTGATACACTGTGTACGTATTTGCAATCACTCTAGTGTGCACAGCTGATAAGGATGTCTCCAGTGTAACTTCCTGATATTGCTAATAAAACAGTTTTATAATTTTTGTTGCGTTAGTTCCTTGGTCAGTCTTTCCTGTAGCTATGCTAATGGACTAGGCCTTCCTTATAGTTCAAAGTCCTTCAGTCTGAAAAACCTCAAACAACTGTAGCTTGTATTGAAATTGGCTTTAATCTAATGTAAACATGACCAAAACATGTTATAATAAAACAGTGGCTGCCTTTTAAGATGAGGATATGTTAAATTTTGAAGGTGGGTGGCTCAGTTGGTAGAGCTGTTTCCTCTCAGCGAGAAGGTCGCCGAATTGAATCCCAGTGGGGGCCTTTCTGGGAGGAGTTTGCACGTTCTTTCCGTGCATGTGTGGGTTTCCTCCCACACAATGAAAACATGGATGTTAGGCTGATTAGTAACTTTATATTGTCCCTTGCTGTGAGTGAGAGGGAATGATTGCCTAGCTTGTCTCTGTGTCCCTGTGATGGACTGGAGACCTGTCCAGGGTGTCCCCCGCCTCTCGCACAGTCACTGCTGGGTATGGGCAGCAGTGACCCCCGCGACCCAGAAATGAAGAAGCGAGTAAAGACAATAAATGAATGTAAATTCTGAATCTAAAAAGAAGAATGCTAATATTGATGCACAAGGCAGAGTAAAGCTGCATGCACTTTCATAGGACCTTAGAAGAAAACATTGAAAACCAGGGAAATCCATCTATCATGCTGGTAAAAGGATACAGTATTTTCTGCCGTACGTCACTCCGTCATATAAGTCGCATCAGTCCAAAAATGGACCAAGGGACGTTCTACCTCAATCCAGGGAATTAGATTATGGAATGGCTTGGAGAATGTAGTTAAAAATGCCAAGTCAATGTTTACATTTAAGAAAATGATCAAAACGAATGTGTTAAAAAATATATATATGAAATAGCGTAATGTGTATTGTATTAGTTAGAAAATTAGAAAGAGTTAGTCATTTTGTACTGTTGGTTGAAGATTATTATTGTTTAATCTGATTGTTGGAAAAAAGGGGCAGATATAATAAGATTTATTCTTCTTTCTGCTACCTTTCATTTTTTTATATTTTGTACATTATCATTTATGGGATTGTCTTGTATTGTTTCTTTTGTAAAAAAAATGAACAAATTTAATAAACATAAACATAAAATGTCTAATAAAGTGGAAAAAAAACAACATTATGACCACCCAGAAATGTGTGCCAAACATTGATTGGCTGCCAAAATGATGGCTGCGGGAGCATGCACGGGAGAACTTCAACAAGAATTTAACAAGATTAACACTTAAAAACAATAATTTGTTTGGTCGACATTATAGCAAAGGTGTGTCTCAGTTTAACTTTTCCTTAATAAATGCACTTTAATGGTCAGCTTCATTTCGCCTGGGCAGCACGATAAAATGGATCTGGTTTGCTGTTTTCTCCAGGAGCGATACGAAAGTGGCTTCTATGCCAAGCCAAGTGTCTCATTAATGGCCGCTTTTATCTGTTAATGAGACACTTGACTTGCCACATTGCTCGAGAACCCTCTAGTGGCTACAAATGTTAATGTTTAATATTTTCATGTCACAATGAATGAAACTGTCAGATCTCAGCCAAAAATTGGTTTATAAATATGAGGGAAATAACATATATTAATTGCTTCAGTGTATAAGTTGCAGGACTCGCAAATTTATGCAAAAAGGTGCGACTTGTATGCCAGAAAATACGGTAGTTCAGATCTTCTGAAGTGCTTTTTTTATTTTTATTATGTAACCTGTTGTAGATAACTCTTTAAATGTCCACGCTTTGTAATCATTAATTTTAATTCTGCTTGGACTGATGAGCTACTCTGAGAGAAGCACAGATCAACATGGATTTAACAGCAGAACTTGCAGACATCCTTTTATAAATCTCTGCTATCCTGACAGAAATAATATGATATTCCTGCTAGAAATGCCCTAGGCTGCACAAGAAGTGCTACAGCTAGCTGCTAGAATTACAAGTAAACAATTGTGTAATTTCAAAAGAACAGTCACATGGATGGCTATGACAGTTTTAAGATTGAAGTTTACTCTGACTAGCATTCTGAGATTTTGCTTTTGAAAACTTTAATTCCTCTTTTTTTTTGGATGTAAATGGCTTTTTTTCTGATGATTACTTCCTCTGGTATCAGATGCTGTGCCGCTAGAAAGATTTTTACTGAAACCTTTTTTTTTTCTTCTGGACATTTGTTATGATGCGTAACCATGACAACAAGGTGGTTTTCTACAACGGGGAGCAGCTGCTTAACAAACGCTCATATAATACCTCAGCTACAGCCCAAAATCCCAGATGAGTTGAAAAGGAGGCACCATGAATGCATTCCTGTCTACCTGGAGGCAGTGCTCGAGTGCCTGACTGCCAAGATCTTGGAGATGGCTGGAAATGCGGCTCATGACAGTGGGAGGGCCTAGATCTTATCCCGGCACCTGCAGTTAAAGTCGCAAGCGACGAGGGGCTCAGCAGGCTGCTGGGAGAAATGGCCATCGCTCCGGGAGGAGTTCTGCCAGGCATTCAGGCAGTCCTGCTGCCCAAGAGGAGCGAGAGGTCTGCTGGGTCTGGGTGGACTGATCGGCATCTGCAGCCAGTTTCTTCAGATCCATTGTGGGACGGACTGCTGCAGATCCTTCCTGCCCACAGCCATCAGCATCTACAACAACTCTAAGGATGATGAGCTACAACAACAATTCATTTCCCTTTGGGATTAATAAATTATTTTTGAATTGAATTGAATAAACTACTTTACATACTTGTACTACTTGTACAAGTAGTACTACTTGTACACATAGTACTACTTGTACTACTATTTCTACTTTGCTGTTTTTCACTTATCGCATGGCTTCAGGGTACGGATCCCCCGCGATAAATGAGGGACTACTGTATTCCTTTAATCCACAGTAAAGGGTTGGAGCAGGTTTTATTTCCTTCTTTCTGTTGATAATAATTATATTGGTAATTTTATTTTTTTAAATCCTCTCCTCTGTACTAATGAACTTCTCTTTGTTGCGATTTTTAATCTAAGGCAAAGCTGAATGGATGAGGCTATTATTGCAGCTGCTGCTGAAGGATGCAGAGACCATTAATGCTTTTTGAAACTTTAATTTTCAGCGCTGATAATAGTATCTGGCCTCTCAGCACTGCCTCACAAAAGAAAAAGAGTAAAGCACTTTTACTTATATTTAAAAAGAAGGCCTTTGGAGGTCAGCAACTAGTTTTTCCAGAATAATGTACATCCTTTTATGTACTCAGGATATAGAGAAATAATAAAAGCTTAAACATATTTGTGGTTCATCTATGTATTCTCGTTAAATGGCTAAAACTAGGTAAATATATCTGGGTCAAGGTGATTTATTACTCATGTAATGAAACAAGTTTTTGTTGTATTGTTGGTGGAGCGAGGACGTCTTCAGATCTCTGTTCATTATCGCCCATTTATAGCAATCCTAAGCTTATGTGCACATTAAATGTATATTTTTCTGACAGGTGCGTGCAGTTCGAACAGAAGAGGCACGGGGCCTGTTGTGGCTGATGGAGGAGGAGGCACTGCAGCCGGAGGGATCAGTGGAAACACTGCTGGGACGACTGTTTAGCTACTACGGACCGGCTGAGGGCGAGAGTAAAGGCGAGGGCTGAAACACATTTACCATACACTCATAAATAATTCAGCTAGTTTATATTTAATGCAGCTCAAATTGTTTTCTAACTATGATTCAAAAGCAAGTGAGTAAACAAAGTCAGTGTCTCTGAATCATGCAGTTAGACAAAGACCGCATTCAAAGTAACATTGTTATCATGACGATGCACTGTGGATTTTCTTAACATCTAAATTACTTGTAACGTAAAGAACAAAAATAAATAAATCTAACCTTTTAAAATATTGACAGGAAAAAAATTATAATTTTGTATTACGGTCATTTTGTTCCTGTAAATCAGTTTTTGTTTTATTAATCATATATTTTTATTATTCTTCGCTTGTTTAAGGCAGGATTATGGTACAGTATTCTCTGTATGTCTGTACATAAACTTCCTCTTGTCCTACCTTTAACTTCTGGTCTGCTCAGGATAATTTAACAAAACTCTAAACATATGCATCATCACTAGACAGAGTGTCATGTACATTTCCATCAGCCCAGCTCCAAGGACAAGGTCACAAATCAAGGTCAAGTGTTATCCAAGGTCTTTGATTTTTTCGGCCATTGCTATAGATTGCTGTATAATACTTTGTCGATGGGCATATTATTTGTTGTATACACTACTCTTGTTGAACAACTGAACCTGCATGAGTCTGATTCAACTTTATTTAAGATTTGATAAAAAGGATCTAAATAGTTCACACCAAAGCATTAATAAACAGGCCAGTGTGATCCATAAATGACATTGTGTCCCTGGGCAAGACACTTAACCCCGAGTTGCTCCCGGTAGGACTGGCTGGCGCCTTGCATGGCAGACCACCGCTACCGGTTTATGAATGTGTGTATGAATGGGTGGATGGCTGGTACTGTGAAGTGCTTTGGTACCACTCGCTATTTATCAATTGATGTTTCATTCTAATATATCAGTTCAGAAGTTTGGGGTGGGGGTAGGGAGGCTGGAAAGCACTATATAAGTAAGCTCCATTTACCATTAACTTTAAGATAAGTGAAATCAGGTAATTGTCTGTTATAATTAATAATAATAATAATAATGTCACACAATGTCATCACTGTATGTTTCCATACAATGACGAAATTAGTCTCTGCATTTAACCTATCCACCACCAGGTGGTGCAGTGGGCAGCTGATGAAAGCGCCCGGGGGGCAATTTGGGGATGAAGTGTGCTGCCCAGAGACACCACAATGTATGCAGTGACCGGGGATCGAACCTGGGACTTTCGGGTCCCAAGCCGGCTGCCGTGCCTCTACACCAGAACATGTTGACAAGTTAAAAGATTATAAAAGATTGTTGAACTATATAATTCATTGTTTTTATTTGACAACCATTTTTGCTCTAAGTAGTACTTTTCTTGCATTTGATGAATAGTGTGGGATCAAAAGACATGGGGAAAAAGTACAATCTTGATACCACTCGCTATTTATCAATTGATGTTTCATTCTAATATATCTGTATTTACACAATGACCATTGCCAAAAACAGTACATAGGTTTTTAGCTGGACTTTGACAGATGGCACACTCCAGAGTAATCACAAACTGATTAATATGTTTCAGATGATCTCTTAATGCAGACTGTTAAACCATTGTCAGAAATTCTTGTTTAATTTAACAAGGTTGAGTCAGGTCCTCTGGATAGATTCTTCTTTGTTGAAACGTTTCGTCTTTCATCCAAATGACCTTCAGTCTGAAGAAGGCCCTGATGGCTGTGATGTAAGTGGCCATCAGGGCACTAACACTCAATTGTTAGACTGATGGTCCTCCTTTTTCACATGTGAACAGCTAATTCTGGATGTAATCAGCAAACTGGTTAATTCACTGTCAGGAGGTTTTGGATTAATCAGAATCAGAATAAGCTTTATTATTACCGTACCAAGATACAGCGAGAATATGTCCGCACAGTTGTCCAAAAGATAGGCGGAGTGCACGTAGCTGCTGCTCTTTGAGAGCGCGGCCTGTTATCCTTTTCAGAATACTTTTTAGAAAGAAAAGGGGACAAAGCCATGAGGAGAGGATAGTGGCATTATAAAAAAAGATTTCTTCACACCTTGTCCTAAGGACACGATTTGAGACGTGAAAACACTCTGCCGCAAGCACATTTATGAACACGTTACACATGCATTCGACGACAAGGCGGTCCTTGAAGCACTAACAGATAGACCATTGTCCTGACAAGATGATAGTCAGCCGGCACAGTTCTGATAAGCCTCCACAGAAGTTTGGGGTGGGGGTAGGGAGGTTGCGATAGACAAAGCTTTTCCTTAGTTTACACATGTCGGCCTGTTTTCGAGGCCAACCTGGGGAGTCAGATTCAGATAAGCCACAATTGTTCACTTTTTCAGGCAGAATATTTTCTTGTCATCCTGCTGGTACTTCCAAGATCTGAAATGGCCAGATTAGGGTTCATTCTACTGGTCCGTGCTTACGAGCCCCTCCAAGATTGTTCCAACATGTTGGCGAGTCCCAAAGCCACAGGTGGCCTGCGATTCTCATAAATCACTTCCATCTTACGGTTTCACTCGTAAATCAGCTGATTTTGAGTCCTCAAAACATGAACCAAACCTTCAGAAGGCAGGTAGCCTGACCAGGCCAGATTAGCTGCGACCGTCTTCTTTGTATGCTGATAGACCAGGAACCAGACAATTCCAAAAACAGGAAACCTGTTATCATAAATCCAATTATATGCAATTTCGGCATCCTCGATCGACAGCAGAGATCGACCCATCACATTTCACTACCCCAGAGACATATCCAACTGCATACATGTCGACCGGGCAGACATGAGGGTTCTCCAGGACCCTGTCGCTTTGTTGAAAAGATTTACCGGTAGTCATTTGCGTTGCAAGTCCATTTGGTCAGATCCAAAACAGTAGTTTTCATTTTGGAAGATGTGTAAAAATAGGAGCTCCGATACACAGATGGAGAGCAAAACAAGCTGGAGGAGAACATGGAGAAGAGAATGTGTGCTCCTCGTTCCAGAGCGAGTGAGAATGAAATGTTTAACAAAGGGACCTGATTTAACCTTGCTAGATTTATCTACCTGGATTATTGAGCTTGTATCAGGACAATTTCTTGTTTAATTTTGTCTTGTAAAAAAAAAAAGTAATCTCAGGAGTCTAACTTTGACTCCTCTGTTTGCATCAGGTCACACATTTCTTTTGAGGAGCGAGAAGGAAAACCACTTTTTGCTGGGCCACAGTCATGGGACTGACTGGGTGGAGTACAATGCTTGTGGGTGGCTGAACTATGCCAAGCAGAATCCTGCATCTGCCAATGCTGTGAGCCTCCTGCAGGAATCCCAGAAGTAAGTGTTCCTCTTAAGCCTCCCAATAGGAAGTAGTAGAAATTAAACATCACTTTAGTAGCTATTTA
>JBBPBX010069582.1:0-13832 GCA_038048925.1 Garcialebias charrua
GCTATATAAGTACAGTCCATTTACATACCTTGTACTTATCTGGTACTGTATTTGCAAGTACATACATAGTTCGTTCCTGGTATGTATTAGACAAGTACATGGTATCAGGTACCTGCTCTGTAATTACCAGGTACATACCAGATTTATACTTTATAGGTAACCAGTATGAACCCACTATGTATGAGGTTTGTCCCTGTAAGTACCAAATACCCATCAGGTAAGTACCAAGTATGCCTGGTACATACCAGTTAAGTATAATAATAATAATATAAATAATAATAATGTTTATGTATTGTCATCATTGTATGTTCCCATACAATGGTGAAATTGGCTCTCTGCATTTAACCCATCCACCACCAGGTGGAGCAGTGGGCAGCTATGGAAAGTGGGAACAACTGGGGATAAAATGTCCTGCTCAGAGACACCACGAGGTGTGCAATATGGGATCAAGCCCGGGACCTTCGAGTCCTGAGTTGGCTACCCTGCCTCTGCACCATCTCAGCCCCCATAGTGGGTACATTTATGATACTTACTTGGTAATTACTGTGTACCAGATAAGTACCAGGTATGTACAAAGCTGTATTGTATTTGGTTACAGATTTTCACTTCTAACATCATTTAATTTTAATGAAATTATTAACTATCTTGCTGAGATATGAGCCACATAAAACTTAATCTAGTATTTTCTTACTTACAACATCAGGAAGTCTAAATACATTTTCAAACTCCCTCCCTTGAGTTTAATATAAAAACTGCCTAAAAATATTTGCAATGAATTTGTAAAAAAATATTTTCCAACTTGTTGAGTTTGCGATCAGACCCTAAATTCCGGGGGTTTGTAAAAAAAAAAAATCTGTTTGTTTTTGTTTGTTATTGATCAAATGAACATTAAGAGGTGACACATCAACATCAGGCTTCGTGTGGTTCTTCCTCACATCTCTGGACGTTACCTTGGTTGCAGCTGTGGGAGTGAAATCTTCGCCAGCCTGGGCAGCACTCTGGGTACAGATGTGACCCTGGGCAGCACTCTGGGTACAGATGTGACGCTGACACCGCTCTGCTCACCTGCCGGTAAGCCAGTGCATACGTGGTCCTGTGGAAAACACACACGCAGCAGTGAGCGTGATGATTCACACTGCGTCACGTTTGACCCTGTGTTCTGACAGCTGACAGGAAAACGAACACTTGGTTGAAACTGTAACCACAAAGAAAGTGTCAGAGACGTGTCTGCTGAGAGTCTGTGTGTTGAGTTCGCTGCAGGATGGAGACTTAGTGGAGACAGAAGTGAAGCAGGAGCTCAGAGGAGCCAGCAGCTCTGTGAGCCAAGGCCTCGTGAAAACCATGAGAATTAAAGATGCAGTCTGTAAGTTTTCTAAAAATATATTTTTAACATATTTCTTCACTCTGTCACATCTCCTGACAGACTGATGTTAGACAAAGTAATCTCTGAAAAAAACTATAGTCCCCTTGCTTCTCTAAAAGCATTTCTAAAAACCCACAGTGACCCGCCGTTAACCAGCCAATAAAAACAGAGCTTCTCACTTCTCACGCTCCTAACCCACGCCCCCGCCTGTCCCAGCCCCAGCGGCCGCGCACGTTCTCGTTCAAAGGATTGCAAAGCGATGCAGGACTGTTTTGTATGTGACACAAATGTATTAAATTCCCCTTCTTCATCCCTGATCTGGACTTTTCTTTTGTTTTTTTGCCAAAAGTCAAGTGATCGCTTCCTCCTCCGCTGACTCCATGACTGAAATGATGAGGAAATGAATGAATTTGTCACGAGCGAATTAAACTCGGGTTCAACGTGGCTGCGCGAGGCTCTGCAGATTTCCTGGTGTTCTGGTGTGCTGGACCAGCGCTCCATGTTTTTATTTTATTTTTTAGAACGTTTTATTAACATATAAACACAGAATATCGCAGCGGCTGCGACAGGACATGCAGTGGAGGCGGAGCTAAGGAGGCTGAGCTGAATTTCAGCAAGAGCAAGGGGGAGGGACCAGAATGCTTTCCCTTTTGAAAAATTTTCTAAGTCCTGCGTTCTACAGAAACTTACAGACTGCAGCTTTAAAGATGGACAGACGATGAATAAGCGACAGCGAATGTTGGTGGGAGAGCAGTTAAAGGAGGTTAAAAATGGGGGGAATGTGTGTGTGTGTGTGTGTGTTAGAAGCTGGAGGGGACTGAGAGTGTGTAAGTATGAAGGGAGACAGAGTCCAACATAAACAAGACGGTGGTCTCTGCGGGCAGGCTGCTCATTTCCCGTAGTTCCACAAAGTGCTCGATATTTAGAACCAGATATGTTCCTGTGTGACCCACTTCTCTCTGTGTGTGTTGTGTGTGTGTGTGTTGGGGGGGGGTCTCACTTGTAGGTGCTGCAGAGTCGATGGCCTGGACACAGGGTGATGTAGGGCTTGTGCACTGGTTGGATGTATGTCTCTGTTGTCATGACAACTTTGAGACCGGGGCTCCAGCTGCACACCCTCCTCCTGCAAACATCCGAGCACAAGTCAAGGCCTGAAACATGGTGTGAGGTCAAATATGAGAAGTGAACACAGGTCAAGGCCTGAAACATGGTGTGAGGTCAAATATGAGAAGTGAACACAGGTCAAGGCCTGAAACATGGTGTGAGGTCAAATATGAGAAGTGAACACAAGTCAAGGCCTGAAACATGGTGTGAGGTCAAATATGAGAAGTGAACACAGGTCAAGGCCTGAAACATGGTGTGAGGTCAAATATGAGAAGTGAACACAGGTCAAGGCCTGAAACATGGTGTGAGGTCAAATATGAGAAGTGAACACAGGTCAAGGCCTGAAACATGGTGTGAGGTCAAATATGAGAAGTGAACACAGGTCAAGGCCTGAAACATGGTGTGAGGTCAAATATGAGAAGTGAACACAAGTCAAGGCCTGAAACATGGTGTGAGGTCAAATATGAGAAGTGAACACAAGTCAAGGCCTGAAACATGGTGTGAGGTCAAATATGAGAAGTGAACACAGGTCAAGGCCTGAAACATGGTGTGAGGTCAAATATGAGAAGTGAACACAGGTCAAGGCCTGAAACATGGTGTGAGGTCAAATATGAGAAGTGAACACAGGTCAAGGCCTGAAACATGGTGTGAGGTCAAATATGAGAAGTGAACACAGGTCAAGGCCTGAAACATGGTGTGAGGTCAAATATGAGAAGTGAACACAGGTCAAGGCCTGAAACATGGTGTGAGGTCAAATATGAGAAGTGAACACAAGTCAAGGCCTGAAACATGGTGTGAGGTCAAATATGAGAAGTGAACACAAGTCAAGGCCTGAAACATGGTGTGAGGTCAAATATGAGAAGTGAACACAGGTCAAGGCCTGAAACATGGTGTGAGGTCAAATATGAGAAGTGAACACAGGTCAAGGCCTGAAACATGGTGTGAGGTCAAATATGAGAAGTGAACACAAGTCAAGGCCTGAAACATGGTGTGAGGTCAAATATGAGAAGTGAACACAAGTCAAGGCCTGAAACATGGTGTGAGGTCAAATATGAGAAGTGAACACAAGTCAAGGCCTGAAACATGGTGTGAGGTCAAATATGAGAAGTGAACACAGGTCAAGGCCTGAAACATGGTGTGAGGTCAAATATGAGAAGTGAACACAGGTCAAGGCCTGAAACATGGTGTGAGGTCAAATATGAGAAGTGAACACAGGTCAAGGCCTGAAACATGGTGTGAGGTCAAATATGAGAAGTGAACACAAGTCAAGGCCTGAAACATGGTGTGAGGTCAAATATGAGAAGTGAACACAGGTCAAGGCCTGAAACATGGTGTGAGGTCAAATATGAGAAGTTAACACAGGTCAAGGCCTGAAACATGGTGTGAGGTCAAATATGAGAAGTGAACACAGGTCAAGGCCTGAAACATGGTGTGAGGTCAAATATGAGAAGTGAACACAGGTCAAGGCCTGAAACATGGTGTGAGGTCAAATATGAGAAGTGAACACAGGTCAAGGCCTGAAACATGGTGTGAGGTCAAATATGAGAAGTGAACACAGTCAAGGCCTGAAACATGGTGTGAGGTCAAATATGAGAAGTGAACACAAGTCAAGGCCTGAAACATGGTGTGAGGTCAAATATGAGAAGTGAACACAGGTCAAGGCCTGAAACATGGTGTGAGGTCAAATATGAGAAGTGAACACAAGTCAAGGCCTGAAACATGGTGTGAGGTCAAATATGAGAAGTGAACACAAGTCAAGGCCTGAAACATGGTGTGAGGTCAAATATGAGAAGTGAACACAGGTCAAGGCCTGAAACATGGTGTGAGGTCAAATATGAGAAGTTAACACAGGTCAAGGCCTGAAACATGGTGTGAGGTCAAATATGAGAAGTGAACACAGGTCAAGGCCTGAAACATGGTGTGAGGTCAAATATGAGAAGTGAACACAGGTCAAGGCCTGAAACATGGTGTGAGGTCAAATATGAGAAGTGAACACAGGTCAAGGCCTGAAACATGGTGTGAGGTCAAATATGAGAAGTGAACACAAGTCAAGGCCTGAAACATGGTGTGAGGTCAAATATGAGAAGTGAACACAGGTCAAGGCCTGAAACATGGTGTGAGGTCAAATATGAGAAGTGAACACAAGTCAAGGCCTGAAACATGGTGTGAGGTCAAATATGAGAAGTGAACACAGGTCAAGGCCTGAAACATGGTGTGAGGTCAAATATGAGAAGTGAACACAGGTCAAGGCCTGAAACATGGTGTGAGGTCAAATATGAGAAGTGAACACAGGTCAAGGCCTGAAACATGGTGTGAGGTCAAATATGAGAAGTGAACACAGGTCAAGGCCTGAAACATGGTGTGAGGTCAAATATGAGAAGTGAACACAAGTCAAGGCCTGAAACATGGTGTGAGGTCAAATATGAGAAGTGAACACAGGTCAAGGCCTGAAACATGGTGTGAGGTCAAATATGAGAAGTGAACACAAGTCAAGGCCTGAAACATGGTGTGAGGTCAAATATGAGAAGTGAACACAGGTCAAGGCCTGAAACATGGTGTGAGGTCAAATATGAGAAGTGAACACAGGTCAAGGCCTGAAACATGGTGTGAGGTCAAATATGAGAAGTGAACACAAGTCAAGGCCTGAAACATGGTGTGAGGTCAAATATGAGAAGTGAACACAGGTCAAGGCCTGAAACATGGTGTGAGGTCAAATATGAGAAGTGAACACAAGTCAAGGCCTGAAACATGGTGTGAGGTCAAATATGAGAAGTGAACACAAGTCAAGGCCTGAAACATGGTGTGAGGTCAAATATGAGAAGTGAACACAAGTCAAGGCCTGAAACATGGTGTGAGGTCAAATATGAGAAGTGAACACAAGTCAAGGCCTGAAACATGGTGTGAGGTCAAATATGAGAAGTGAACACAAGTCAAGGCCTGAAACATGGTGTGAGGTCAAATATGAGAAGTGAACACAAGTCAAGGCCTGAAACATGGTGTGAGGTCAAATATGAGAAGTGAACACAAGTCAAGGCCTGAAACATGGTGTGAGGTCAAATATGAGAAGTGAACACAAGTCAAGGCCTGAAACATGGTGTGAGGTCAAATATGAGAAGTGAACACAGGTCAAGGCCTGAAACATGGTGTGAGGTCAAATATGAGAAGTGAACACAGGTCAAGGCCTGAAACATGGTGTGAGGTCAAATATGAGAAGTGAACACAGGTCAAGGCCTGAAACATGGTGTGAGGTCAAATATGAGAAGTGAACACAGGTCAAGGCCTGAAACATGGTGTGAGGTCAAATATGAGAAGTGAACACAAGGTCAAGGCCTGAAACATGGTGTGAGGTCAAATATGAGAAGTGAACACAAGTCAAGGCCTGAAACATGGTGTGAGGTCAAATATGAGAAGTGAACACAGGTCAAGGCCTGAAACATGGTGTGAGGTCAAATATGAGAAGTGAACACAAGTCAAGGCCTGAAACATGGTGTGAGGTCAAATATGAGAAGTGAACACAGGTCAAGGCCTGAAACATGGTGTGAGGTCAAATATGAGAAGTGAACACAAGTCAAGGCCTGAAACATGGTGTGAGGTCAAATATGAGAAGTGAACACAAGTCAAGGCCTGAAACATGGTGTGAGGTCAAATATGAGAAGTGAACACAGGTCAAGGCCTGAAACATGGTGTGAGGTCAAATATGAGAAGTGAACACAGGTCAAGGCCTGAAACATGGTGTGAGGTCAAATATGAGAAGTGAACACAGGTCAAGGCCTGAAACATGGTGTGAGGTCAAATATGAGAAGTGAACACAAGTCAAGGCCTGAAACATGGTGTGAGGTCAAATATGAGAAGTGAACACAGGTCAAGGCCTGAAACATGGTGTGAGGTCAAATATGAGAAGTTAACACAGGTCAAGGCCTGAAACATGGTGTGAGGTCAAATATGAGAAGTGAACACAGGTCAAGGCCTGAAACATGGTGTGAGGTCAAATATGAGAAGTGAACACAGGTCAAGGCCTGAAACATGGTGTGAGGTCAAATATGAGAAGTGAACACAAGTCAAGGCCTGAAACATGGTGTGAGGTCAAATATGAGAAGTGAACACAGGTCAAGGCCTGAAACATGGTGTGAGGTCAAATATGAGAAGTGAACACAAGTCAAGGCCTGAAACATGGTGTGAGGTCAAATATGAGAAGTGAACACAAGTCAAGGCCTGAAACATGGTGTGAGGTCAAATATGAGAAGTGAACACAGGTCAAGGCCTGAAACATGGTGTGAGGTCAAATATGAGAAGTGAACACAAGTCAAGGCCTGAAACATGGTGTGAGGTCAAATATGAGAAGTGAACACAAGTCAAGGCCTGAAACATGGTGTGAGGTCAAATATGAGAAGTGAACACAGGTCAAGGCCTGAAACATGGTGTGAGGTCAAATATGAGAAGTGAACACAGGTCAAGGCCTGAAACATGGTGTGAGGTCAAATATGAGAAGTGAACACAGGTCAAGGCCTGAAACATGGTGTGAGGTCAAATATGAGAAGTGAACACAGGTCAAGGCCTGAAACATGGTGTGAGGTCAAATATGAGAAGTGAACACAGGTCAAGGCCTGAAACATGGTGTGAGGTCAAATATGAGAAGTGAACACAAGTCAAGGCCTGAAACATGGTGTGAGGTCAAATATGAGAAGTGAACACAAGTCAAGGCCTGAAACATGGTGTGAGGTCAAATATGAGAAATGAACACAGGTCAAGGCCTGAAACATGGTGTGAGGTCAAATATGAGAAGTGAACACAGGTCAAGGCCTGAAACATGGTGTGAGGTCAAATATGAGAAGTGAACACAAGTCAAGGCCTGAAACATGGTGTGAGGTCAAATATGAGAAGTGAACACAGGTCAAGGCCTGAAACATGGTGTGAGGTCAAATATGAGAAGTGAACACAAGTCAAGGCCTGAAACATGGTGTGAGGTCAAATATGAGAAGTGAACACAAGTCAAGGCCTGAAACATGGTGTGAGGTCAAATATGAGAAGTGAACACAGGTCAAGGCCTGAAACATGGTGTGAGGTCAAATATGAGAAGTGAACACAAGTCAAGGCCTGAAACATGGTGTGAGGTCAAATATGAGAAGTGAACACAAGTCAAGGCCTGAAACATGGTGTGAGGTCAAATATGAGAAGTGAACACAAGTCAAGGCCTGAAACATGGTGTGAGGTCAAATATGAGAAGTGAACACAAGTCAAGGCCTGAAACATGGTGTGAGGTCAAATATGAGAAGTTAACACAAGTCAAGGCCTGAAACATGGTGTGAGGTCAAATATGAGAAGTGAACACAGGTCAAGGCCTGAAACATGGTGTGAGGTCAAATATGAGAAGTGAACACAGGTCAAGGCCTGAAACATGGTGTGAGGTCAAATATGAGAAGTGAACACAAGTCAAGGCCTGAAACATGGTGTGAGGTCAAATATGAGAAGTGAACACAGGTCAAGGCCTGAAACATGGTGTGAGGTCAAATATGAGAAGTGAACACAAGTCAAGGCCTGAAACATGGTGTGAGGTCAAATATGAGAAGTGAACACAGGTCAAGGCCTGAAACATGGTGTGAGGTCAAATATGAGAAGTGAACACAGGTCAAGGCCTGAAACATGGTGTGAGGTCAAATATGAGAAGTGAACACAAGTCAAGGCCTGAAACATGGTGTGAGGTCAAATATGAGAAGTGAACACAGGTCAAGGCCTGAAACATGGTGTGAGGTCAAATATGAGAAATGAACACAGGTCAAGGCCTGAAACATGGTGTGAGGTCAAATATGAGAAGTGAACACAGGTCAAGGCCTGAAACATGGTGTGAGGTCAAATATGAGAAATGAACACAGGTCAAGGCCTGAAACATGGTGTGAGGTCAAATATGAGAAGTGAACACAGGTCAAGGCCTGAAACATGGTGTGAGGTCAAATATGAGAAGTGAACACAGGTCAAGGCCTGAAACATGGTGTGAGGTCAAATATGAGAAGTGAACACAGGTCAAGGCCTGAAACATGGTGTGAGGTCAAATATGAGAAGTGAACACAGGTCAAGGCCTGAAACATGGTGTGAGGTCAAATATGAGAAGTGAACACAGGTCAAGGCCTGAAACATGGTGTGAGGTCAAATATGAGAAGTGAACACAGGTCAAGGCCTGAAACATGGTGTGAGGTCAAATATGAGAAATGAACACAGGTCAAGGCCTGAAACATGGTGTGAGGTCAAATATGAGAAGTGAACACAAGTCAAGGCCTGAAACATGGTGTGAGGTCAAATATGAGAAGTGAACACAGGTCAAGGCCTGAAACATGGTGTGAGGTCAAATATGAGAAGTGAACACAGGTCAAGGCCTGAAACATGGTGTGAGGTCAAATATGAGAAGTGAACACAAGTCAAGGCCTGAAACATGGTGTGAGGTCAAATATGAGAAGTGAACACAGGTCAAGGCCTGAAACATGGTGTGAGGTCAAATATGAGAAGTGAACACAAGTCAAGGCCTGAAACATGGTGTGAGGTCAAATATGAGAAGTGAACACAAGTCAAGGCCTGAAACATGGTGTGAGGTCAAATATGAGAAGTGAACACAAGTCAAGGCCTGAAACATGGTGTGAGGTCAAATATGAGAAGTTAACACAAGTCAAGGCCTGAAACATGGTGTGAGGTCAAATATGAGAAGTGAACACAGGTCAAGGCCTGAAACATGGTGTGAGGTCAAATATGAGAAGTGAACACAAGTCAAGGCCTGAAACATGGTGTGAGGTCAAATATGAGAAGTGAACACAGGTCAAGGCCTGAAACATGGTGTGAGGTCAAATATGAGAAGTGAACACAAGTCAAGGCCTGAAACATGGTGTGAGGTCAAATATGAGAAGTGAACACAGGTCAAGGCCTGAAACATGGTGTGAGGTCAAATATGAGAAGTGAACACAAGTCAAGGCCTGAAACATGGTGTGAGGTCAAATATGAGAAGTGAACACAGGTCAAGGCCTGAAACATGGTGTGAGGTCAAATATGAGAAGTGAACACAAGTCAAGGCCTGAAACATGGTGTGAGGTCAAATATGAGAAGTGAACACAGGTCAAGGCCTGAAACATGGTGTGAGGTCAAATATGAGAAGTGAACACAGGTCAAGGCCTGAAACATGGTGTGAGGTCAAATATGAGAAGTGAACACAGGTCAAGGCCTGAAACATGGTGTGAGGTCAAATATGAGAAGTGAACACAGGTCAAGGCCTGAAACATGGTGTGAGGTCAAATATGAGAAGTGAACACAAGTCAAGGCCTGAAACATGGTGTGAGGTCAAATATGAGAAGTGAACACAGGTCAAGGCCTGAAACATGGTGTGAGGTCAAATATGAGAAGTGAACACAGGTCAAGGCCTGAAACATGGTGTGAGGTCAAATATGAGAAGTGAACACAGTCAAGGCCTGAAACATGGTGTGAGGTCAAATATGAGAAGTGAACACAGGTCAAGGCCTGAAACATGGTGTGAGGTCAAATATGAGAAGTGAACACAGTCAAGGCCTGAAACATGGTGTGAGGTCAAATATGAGAAGTGAACACAAGTCAAGGCCTGAAACATGGTGTGAGGTCAAATATGAGAAGTGAACACAAGTCAAGGCCTGAAACATGGTGTGAGGTCAAATATGAGAAGTGAACACAGGTCAAGGCCTGAAACATGGTGTGAGGTCAAATATGAGAAGTGAACACAGGTCAAGGCCTGAAACATGGTGTGAGGTCAAATATGAGAAGTGAACACAGGTCAAGGCCTGAAACATGGTGTGAGGTCAAATATGAGAAGTGAACACAAGTCAAGGCCTGAAACATGGTGTGAGGTCAAATATGAGAAGTGAACACAAGTCAAGGCCTGAAACATGGTGTGAGGTCAAATATGAGAAGTTAACACAGGTCAAGGCCTGAAACATGGTGTGAGGTCAAATATGAGAAGTGAACACAGGTCAAGGCCTGAAACATGGTGTGAGGTCAAATATGAGAAGTGAACACAAGTCAAGGCCTGAAACATGGTGTGAGGTCAAATATGAGAAGTGAACACAGGTCAAGGCCTGAAACATGGTGTGAGGTCAAATATGAGAAGTGAACACAGGTCAAGGCCTGAAACATGGTGTGAGGTCAAATATGAGAAGTGAACACAGGTCAAGGCCTGAAACATGGTGTGAGGTCAAATATGAGAAGTGAACACAGGTCAAGGCCTGAAACATGGTGTGAGGTCAAATATGAGAAGTGAACACAGGTCAAGGCCTGAAACATGGTGTGAGGTCAAATATGAGAAGTGAACACAAGTCAAGGCCTGAAACATGGTGTGAGGTCAAATATGAGAAGTGAACACAGGTCAAGGCCTGAAACATGGTGTGAGGTCAAATATGAGAAGTGAACACAGGTCAAGGCCTGAAACATGGTGTGAGGTCAAATATGAGAAGTGAACACAGGTCAAGGCCTGAAACATGGTGTGAGGTCAAATATGAGAAGTGAACACAGGTCAAGGCCTGAAACATGGTGTGAGGTCAAATATGAGAAGTGAACACAGGTCAAGGCCTGAAACATGGTGTGAGGTCAAATATGAGAAGTGAACACAGGTCAAGGCCTGAAACATGGTGTGAGGTCAAATATGAGAAGTGAACACAAGTCAAGGCCTGAAACATGGTGTGAGGTCAAATATGAGAAGTGAACACAGTCAAGGCCTGAAACATGGTGTGAGGTCAAATATGAGAAGTGAACACAGGTCAAGGCCTGAAACATGGTGTGAGGTCAAATATGAGAAGTGAACACAGGTCAAGGCCTGAAACATGGTGTGAGGTCAAATATGAGAAGTGAACACAAGTCAAGGCCTGAAACATGGTGTGAGGTCAAATATGAGAAGTGAACACAGGTCAAGGCCTGAAACATGGTGTGAGGTCAAATATGAGAAGTTAACCCCTCGCCTCCCGCCTGATCGCTGCCAAAACCACCAGAGGTTTTCTAACACAGATGTTATCAAAGCTGTGGGTCATGTAACACCAGAGGAGGTTTCAGTGGTCTCCAGAAAACAAAATAAATGGCATCATTACATCACTTCTGTTAGAAACAATCAATACACTGAAGTAATAAAGTAGTTACAGGGAGTCCCCGACTTACGAGCAAGTTCCATTCCTCCGACTATCTCGTAAGACGAAATCTCGTACGTCGTAACACGAAACACGTGTTCTCGTAATTCTGGATTTTCGGTCGTAAGTCGGAAAATTTATGCTAGCGCTACTACGAACACTTGTTTTTCATCACAAATGTTCACACTAGTTCATGAACATGCTCAGAAACTTGTTTCCAAACGGTTAGCTAACACACTTTCATGTAAAAAACACAGAAAAGTGCTGTATTTTTTGTATGTTCTTTACAAATTTACTGTTCGTTAGTGAGCTCGTAAGTCCGGAACCTCGTAAGTAAGAGCGCTCGTAAGTCGGGGACTACCTGTATTAAGGCTGAATGTGTTATTACAGTAATATATTTGTATTAGCAAACTGTACTTGTTCTGGATTCACAAACTTTAGTTATTTTGTGAGTTAAGACGTTGAAGCTTTGGGAATGGTTTTTCTAATGGCCTCATCCTTCGTGAAAGGATGAACTTTTGGGCATATGAGGCTCAGATCGTTGGATGTTGGAGACATTTAAAGATGTTGGAGACATTTAAAGACGGACAGGGACAGAGGGACAGGTCGTAACAAAGACAGGAAGAGGATGAAGTCAAGCTGTTACCCGTGCTGAGCAAAGAACTGGGGTGTGGCCATCACATGAAAGATGAAGAGGGAGGAGGAGAGGAGCAGAGTTTGGTGCATGGTCTCTTCCTCTTTCCCACGTTCCCTCGCCGGGACTCTCACACTCTGCTCTGCCAGTCACAGGGAGGAGGACGATGGAGGGGGAGGGGGGGAGTCTGGCTCCTCACCCTGTGAGTGTGTGTTCTCCTTCAGGTGGGCGACCACAGCTACCTGGAAAACATGGAAATGTAGGAATTTAAAAGAACATTAATGTTTTCTTTTCTTCAGACTGAAAAGAATATCCAGCAGAAACTTGGCCCGAACAGAGTTCATTCCTCTGAGGTCAGAGGTCAAACTTTATCTGCTAGAAGGAGACAGACCTGACTGGACTGTCTGAAGACATTAAGCATGGAGCAACAACATCTGCAGCCTTCAAAGCAACAATTCAAAGATCAAAACTTGGTTTCAGGTCAGCCAGGAGCAGAAGGTTTGTGGAAGACTGACCAAGACTATTCTGTCCATCCAGGCTGAGAGGGCTACGGAAGCCCAGAGGTGCACAAAAAAAAAGGCATTTCAATAAGAAAACAAATTCAAATGAAACTAAAAGACTCATTTGTTAGATATATGTATACAATTTTTATTTTATGGGTGCTGTGTTTGCTCCACCTTAAACTGCAGTTTCTTTATGGTGTCCAGTATTTTCCAATATGTAACTGGTCTGAACACAGTACTAAACCACAACAAAACTTTTTTTTTCCCTAAGATTTTTTTAAATACCGGTAATTGTTAATTTCTGAGATTTTGATTTTTTTTTATTAAAATGCAATAATTTTACATGATTATTTTGTGGGGTCTTGGTTGTATTATTTCTTTTTTAAGTGACTGAAATGAATATTTTCTTTAACATGTCTACAATTATTTTGTTTTGTGAACTGAATTCATGTGTTTTGTGAGTCAACATGCTCAAATGGATTTTATTATTTGATGTGCAGCAGCTTTTATCCAGATTCTGTATTTTCTGACAGAAGAAAAAGAGAACTGGTTTTGAACCAGTTGTTTCAACACATGCTTCCATACAACATGTTGGAAGAACTGGTTGTGAAACCATCTTAAAGTTAACTGAACAGAGCAGAAAACAGATGAAGACGTCTCAGTGCGTTCTTTCACACAGACACATGAGATCCTCAGTACAGGGTGAACCTGTTGGCAGGAGTTTAATTTCTCAGAGTGCATTAAAGTCTGCTCGGGTGCGATCAGAGGTCACAGGCCTGCAGAGGCCTCATGATCCTCAGAGGACAGTCTGCTGGACCTGAGCCCAGAGCTCCTTCATAAACCATCACAGCTTCAGACAGTGTTACATTCTCATTTAAGTCTAAAACAACATTCATAATCCAGATGATACTCTGACAGTGCATGTTCATAATCCAGATGATACTCTGACAGTGCATGTTCATAATCCAGATGATACTCTGACAGTGCATGTGATCCAGAGCACGTGTCTGAAGCAGAACAGAATGTCCATCAGAACACAACCTGACACAGGTTCAGGTGCGTGCAGTTCCTGTCTCAGCCACAAAGTGGCGCTGTTTCACAGCGGCCGG
>JBBPBX010069583.1:0-18819 GCA_038048925.1 Garcialebias charrua
TAAACACAGAATTTGTCCATGTCAACACAGATCTTTTCCTCTGATTAACATACAAAAAACCTACGTTTCCCCCCAACATGTCCATGTAAATAGGGCCTCAGTCTTAGGGGCCGTTTACACGGCGCGTATTTTGAGTGAAACCGCAGCTTTCTCTCTGCGGTTCTGCCGATCGTTTACATGACACCACTGGCCCCCCTCTTTGAATCCGAAAGTTTCTGAATCCACCTCTCAGGCCCTGTACACACGTAGCCGTTTATCAGTAAAACCGAACAGTTTAGCATGCGGTTTAGCCTTTCATCCACACGTGAACGCCGGTTGATGTAACTATAAACGAATAATAACAAAACTCCGGCCAAAGTGAAGATTTGAGAACTCTCCGCTTTCGCGT
Source organism: Garcialebias charrua (assembly GCA_038048925.1). NCBI lineage: Eukaryota > Metazoa > Chordata > Actinopteri > Cyprinodontiformes > Rivulidae > Garcialebias > Garcialebias charrua. The sequence goes on from JBBPBX010069583.1 coordinate 389, forward strand.
CTGCGTGTGGACTTTCAGAACGGACGTTTCAGCTCCAGCTGGAGCTGAAAGTCCGGTTCTGCCGGTTCTCCAGCTGGAGCTGACGTCACATGCTCGGAGAAAAAAAAGCACTAAAAAGTCAACATACCTGCTCTGACATGATTCCCAGTCGACATTTTCCTGCATTTTATTAACTTTGTACTCCAACACGGTATTTTAGTAGTTCAACCTTGCAGTCTGTCCACCCAAAGAAAGGAAAATAAATAACAGGAAGTCGCGGCTGAGTTCAAGGGTTGTGACTGCACTACACTGCTACTACACTGCCACCTATGGGTTCAGCATATTCATTACACGCTCTGTAGTGAAATAAACGGCACATGTAGACGAACATCCAAACATGTATGGACAGAGAAATTTTTTGTGTGCAAATATTCGTTTTTCAAACACCAGGCTACGTGTGTACAGAGTGGAGGTTTTTTGCTGCCCCCCCCCCGTTGATAACGTACACATCTCCCGCTGAGCTTTTGTTTGAGCCACAAGGCAGCGGAGACACACCGCATTCTGAACAACGACTGATGGAAAATATTTTGAGTCTCATATTTAATTACTCTACACCTGAATGTAGCTGCTGTGTCCAACATCTGTGTTGGAGGAGACACAGCTGGATCCAGTTCTAATATTATTGTTTATTGAACGAGGCAGGCAGATATTTCACGTGTCACGCTGCACAATAACATATGTGCTAAATAATAACAGTTTAACAATAATAAACAATATTTATGTTTGCGTGGGAGATGTATAAAGTTATCTGAGCTAAATAAAGCTATCTGGACTTGTTACGTCATTTAAATGATGCGTAACATGTTGCGTGTTCTTAAAGTTGAAAATGAAGACACCAGGTATTTTGTATTTATTTATTCAACACCACAAACTGTATGTCACACAAACACTGATAATTTAACTGAACACTATTAAAAACACATTAACCGAACTGTAACGACTTTAAAGCTGGGGTATGTAAGATTGTAATGTAGTCTGTAACTTTTCAAACAATATATATTTTAACATATTTCTTCACTCTGTCACTAGATTGATGTTAGAGAGGTAATCTCTGAAAAAACTAAAAACAAAATATTGTCCCCTTGCTTCTCCAGGTGGTAAATAAGCATTTCTAAAAAGAAAAAGTGACCCGCCATTTTCCAGCCAATAAAAACAAAGTTTGTAACCAGCCAATAAAAACCGAGCTTGAATTTGAATCAGCCAATAAAAACAGAGCTTGAATTCAAATTTCAACAGACCACAAGGGGGCAGAGCCATATATGGCTCTGAGGGGGAGGGATCAGAATGCTTTGCTTGTTGAAATTTTTTCTAAGTGCTGATGTTCTACAGAAACTGCAGACTGAACCTTTAATGAACTGGACTCTGCTGTTTTCATCGTGGATACTGGACCCACATCAGAACCAGTCCGTTTGTTGGAAGGACAGCTGCTCGACCTCGCAGGAAAAAACATCACACATCAGAAGCAATGGGGTGGGGGTTTGTTCAGTGTTTTGTCCAGGGACACTTAACATGTGACCGCTGGTGGAATCAAACCTCCAACTCTCCCATTTGAAGACAACTGGTTTAACCACTCAGCCACAGCTGCCCGACATTTAAGCTCTATCTTTAAACTGAACCGTTGCTCATTAGAATCCAACCTTTTTCTTTTATTATTAGTCCCTTTCCTAAATGCACCCGGCTTCTCTAGATGTTCATGTGTGAGCTTTTGACACTGACATTTAGAAAATGTTTGTTTTGACAGCTTTTCTGTGAAGGTCAAATTTTTGCATTTGTCACCAACAGTAATGTGCTAGAACAGTTCACCTAATCTCCAGAGGTTTTTTTTTTTTTATCCTGTTTTTGTAGACAAGCAGTGCTGGTTGGTTTGAACTTTTGCAATCCTACTTTAATTGTATTTCTAACATTTTGTGTGCTGGTGTTTGTAGTATTCTTTCTTTTTCCTCTTTTAGACCTCAAACATCATTGTTGACGTTAACGGTCATTTTTTATTACTTTTTTAGGGGTGCACCAATAAATTGGCTGGCCGATTTATCAGCCCTGATTTTCTTAATTTTGGGAAATCGGACGATACTTGCATGAGAAACTGATTTTACAGATTTTTTTGTTTTGTTTTAACAACAATTGTTTAACCCTTTCACTAATAAGAAGATAGGGTTAATAAATTACACCAACTATTTTATTTTATTGTGCTATAGCTCTGGATTTGGTAATTGCTCATTTATCCTACCAGTTGCACTTACACTGATCAGAGTAATTAAGGTAATATTGTTCTAAATTAAGGCAGACAATCCAGTCCACACATCATCTAACATATTTCAACTTTTTGTTCTGATTCTCTTTGTCTTTTAGAGTCACCATGGTCATGAAATCAGCAGTTGAGGATGATGATACTGGCTGGGTACTGGGCCTCCCAGAAAAGATGAAGAACAATGCCAACTGGGTTGATATTACTCGTGAATTTAAAGGAGCCTGCAAAGGTAATAGAAAGTGAAAAGAAAAGAGGGATGGTTTGTTTTGACTCATGTTAATATAAAAAGACCAACACCATCCTTCTGTTCTCATCCGTGCTCTTTTCTTAACACAGAGTTGAACCTTGGAGAATTGCTTCATGATAAACTGTGAGTAATAACAAAATTATTTCTACTGCTACATGAGTGTGACCACCTCTAAACAATAAGCTATGGATAAAATGTAAAATGTCAGATTTGAAGTTTACAGCACTGAAAGACAGATTTTTTGCAATTAATCTAACAATTTTTGTAAATTTCACATTTACTTTACCGGTACATACATATCATTGCTTTTACTTGAGAATTGGTCCGAGTAAACTTTTTGTTGTTTTGTAGGTTTGGCCTGTTTGAGGCCATGTCAGCGATAGAGATGATGGATCCAAAGATGGATGCCGGAATGATCGGAAATCAGGTCAACAGGAAAGTGCTCAATTTTGAACAAGCAATTAAGGTAATGAAAGGCAGATTTTCATACATTTACACATCACCCAATCAATATGTCTGTGTTCTTAATATAAATACACAAAATAAACCATCAACTTTTACGTAATTTATATCACTGTCTTATGTTCACTGTAGGAATGTGCTATAAAGGTGAAAGACCTTACTCTTCCTGAACTCATTGGGATCATTGACACATGTTTTTGCTGTTTGGTAAGTTTGATAATTCATTTATTTTTTATTTTTTTACAAATCAGTTTGCTTTGTTGTTTGTTGATGTACTTTTTGTTGCTCTTTGGTTATGAAACTGCTGCTGAAGTGTCACTTTTAGACATGACTAATATAACTGAATCACCTCATACTGTACTGAGACATTCATATTGAATTTTGTCAAAGTCAAAGTCAACTTTATTGTCAGAACTGCAATATGTACAGGACATACACAGGATTGAAATTGCGTTTCTCTCAGTCCCTCGGTGCAACAGTAACCATTTAAACACTAAAACACTGAAACATTTAATAAACATAAGCATAAAATAGTAAAAGTGTAACACTGTCCTGAGTTTTTGCATAGTAGTATAAAAGTATGAAAATTTACACCAACACTAAAACACTAAACATTTAATGAACATAAGCATAAAATGAAATAATAAAAGTGTAATACTGTCCTGAGTTTTTGCATAGTAGTATAAAAAGTATAAAAAGTATATCTATAAAATAAACTGAAGGTTCTAGCATTGACATTTGCAAAGAGTGGCAAAGCAGCATATGAGTTAATGTACACAGTATATGTATGAGGTAGTTGATGTTGGTATAGAGGCAAAGTGGCATATGCAGTAGGCACATTGGGCATCCTTAAAGCTGGGGTATGTAAGATTGTAATGTAGTCTGTAACTTTTCAAACAATATATATTTTAACATATTTCTTCACTCTGTCACTAGATTGATGTTAGAGAGGTAATCTCTGAAAAAACTAAAAAAAATATTGTCCCCTTGCTTCTCCAGGTGGTAAATAAGCATTTCTAAAAAGAAAAAGTGACCCGCCATTTTCCAGCCAATAAAAACAAAGTTTGTAACCAGCCAATAAAAACCGAGCTTGAATTTGAATCAGCCAATAAAAACAGAGCTTGAATTCAAATTTCAACAGACCACAAGGGGGCAGAGCCATATATGGCTCTGAGGGGGAGGGATCAGAATGCTTTGCTTGTTGAAATTTTTTCTAAGTGCTGCTGTTCTACAGAAACTGCAGACTGAACCTTTAAATAAGGCTGGTCAGAGAATGCTGTATATGTATCAGCAGTAGTGTAGATATAAAAGTAGTGTAAATGTAAACAGTAGTAATAAATGTAAACAGTACCGGTAGTAAGAAATGTAAACCGTGTTAAGAAATGTAAACAGTGAATGTAAACAGTAGTAGTAGTAGTAGTAAACAGTAGTATAGTATTTGTCTGGTTTAGGTGTTTTAATAGATTGTTTCTCATTAAATACCAAGCTGTTTTTCTTTTAAATTGGAGATTATTTTTAGTTACTTGGAATTTTCTATTAAAATGTCTACAGTAAACCACATACTTATGATGCTGTTGTTGGTTTGTGCGTTTACGTGTGTATATTTAGATAACGTGGCTGGAAGGTCACTCTTTGGCTCAGACTGTGTTCACCTGCCTGTATGTTCATAACCCGGACCTGATTGAGGAGCCGTCTCTCAAAGCTTTTGCCCTGGGCTTACTGAAGGTGTGCGACATCGCTAGAGAAAAAGTCAACAAGGCGGCTGTGTTTGAAGAGGTGAGCAGGTTTCTGCACATGAGCAGAATAGAAATCTGGTTGAAGTAGACTTACACTTGTGTTTTGGGTCACACGTGACCAGCACTGTGGTGCATTGAGCTGAGGAGCCGCTCGATGACAAACGGGCTCAGCCATGACTCTGCTCAGCTGCTTCCAGGTGCATATGTTCAGGCTTTCTCAGAGAGATAATTTCTTAATGAGCCAACATAAAAATAAACAGATGTAAGATTCAAATGCATGCTTTTATTAGCTAAACAAATAGCAGGCTATACAGTTACGTCATAATTGCCTATTTTTAAAAGAGATACAGTTTTAAAAGGCCATTGATCTCTGTGTTATATTAAATGTTTCTATGATAATTTAAGCTTCAATTTTCCTGCAGGAGGACTTTCAGGCCATGACTTATGGTTTCAAGATGGCCCACAATGTCACAGACTTGCGGGTGACAGGTCAGCATCATTACATTAAATACTCTGTGGACAAATGAAGCTTCACTGTTTGAACTGTTGATTCAGGTGAACAGCAAGGTCTATTCTCATCTTTTCCTCTTCCCTGTCTTTCTTTTTGTTTTTCTCTTACCAGGTATGCTAAAAGATGTGGAGGATGAGTTGCAGAAGAAAGTTAAGGTAGGTGCTCTCAGCGATTGAATTTTTGGTAAAACACTGATGATGAACATCGGTTCTTGATTATTTTGTTCTCCCTCAGAGCACACGCAGTCGACAGGGGGAGCAGCGAAACCCAGAGGTTGAGCTGGAAGTAAGTTTGAAATCTTGTGTGGGTTACATATTTAATGCAAATATTAATATGGCTTAATGCTATTACAGAATCTTTTTTTTGTTGTTGCAAAAACTGCTTTCTTTTTTGTCAAGCTAGAATTTTTGTCTTTCTTTTTTTTTTATAGTTTCTTGTAACGCTTTGAAGACTTAAACATCTATATCTTTTTGATGGTGCATTGTTGTTTTATGGTTTACTGTCCAGCATCAGCAGTACCTGGCACTTTTTAACAGAATCAAGTTTACACGCCTTCTACTGACTGCTCTGATCGCCTTCACAAAGAAAGAGGTAAGACGAGCGAGATCAGACAGTGGTCAGGTTAGTGGCTGCTGAAACATTTCAGCATGTATAAGTACCTTTTTAGAAGCATGCAGCTTCTAAATATTAAATATGCTGTATAGTCCAATATTTAAATAGATTTAAATCTGCTGAAGTGTGTAATGTGTATTTCTCTGTGCAGAGCTATGCAAGGGTTAAAAAAACTCTTTATCATTTTCTTCCATGGAGCTAAACCTTGTGTAATCTTTTAAAGTGATCATGTTCCACAGTTCTCCAGATTTCTGAAGTATTTTTGTTTTGAGCCTCTCAGTCCTTGCACCTTATCGTGACAACATACAGTATTCTGTAGTATGTTTGAAAAATCAAGAAGGTGGATAAGTGGAGGGAAATAGAAGGAAATGTCAAACCCAAAAAAAGTATCTACAGCACATGAATAGTAAATAAAAATAATTTATTTAGCAAGTGGAACAAAATCCAGCAAAGACATGAGAGGTGCATCATTTTTCAGTTCCTGTATGTCAAGTTTTCAGCTACTATAGCTTTTTAGCATTATCTTGGTGCTTGTATACTATTTTATGTGTCAAACTGTGTTATCTTTATTTTTTCATAAATTAAGCTAAAAAATCAAACGTGTTTTAGTGACAGATTGCAAATAATAACCTAAAGATTGTAATTTAGTTTTATTTATTATTATTTATCAACATTTATCCCATTGAGGGCACAAATCTCTTGCAGGGTAGGCCTGGGTAGGTTGGGTCTGTTGAGTTGGGTCACTTGAGTGCAGGAGCTGGTGAAGTAGGAGCCAAGATGGTCTAGTGGCAGGGCTTTTGACTACGGATCCGAAGGTCGCGGGTTCGCGCCCCGGCCACTACCCAGCTTGGGGTGTCTATGAGTGCACACCTATTTCTCCAGCTCCCCGGGCGCTTTCGGGCTGCTCACTGCACCACCTGGTAGGTGGTTGGGTTAAATGCAGAGACGAATTTCGTCTGTGTATGGGAACATATGCAGATGACAGGAATAGACATTATTATTATTATTATTATTATTCTCAGTCATCCAGGACATGATAAAATCAAAAAAGGCGTTCAATACAGAAACAACTGGACTTTATTTGTAACAGAAGACATTTCGCTTCTCATCCGAGAGGCTTTCTCAATTGAAGCGAAACGTCTTCTGTTACAAATAAAGTCCAGTTGTTTCTGTATTGAACGTCTTTTTTTGATTTTGAGTGCAGAAGGTTTTCTGTGACTGAATTATTCATGTCAGAGATCATTTCATTAAACCTTCATCTAATGCTTCAACGATGTTATTAAAAACCTTCAGCGAAGCAGTCGTTGAGCTGTGTGTATAAGTGGTGTTGGATAAATAAAAATTCTTTCATCATCTCTATTTACTCAAATAAGCCACTCTGAGGACACGAGAAGATTTGTAACCGGTCTTTACTTGCAAGGATAGATGGTCCCGAGAAGGCTTTCACATATGTACAGAGTTACACGAGCCTCGTCAGTGAGAATCTGCACCGGACAGTGAGGCAGGAAGTGTTTATTTTTATTTTTATAAAGCTTATCACTGGTGACCTCGGTCTGCCAGCTGTATATGCAGGCTCAAATCAGCACTCTCTGACCTCACACACATGGTTCAACATTAACATGAGTAAGTGATAAACATCCATAATAGGGGTGCAAATCTCTGTGTCTGGAGAATCGATTCGATTGCGATTTTTTGGTGTCACGATTCGATTCAGAAACGATTTTTCAATTAAAATGGTCGTAAATTTAGTTTCAGTTTTGTAACTGACAAGCTGAAAAGAATAACCAACAATGTAAACAAATGGAACATTTATTTAAAACAATAATTTTAGGTTCCTTATTGTATCAAATTTTTTTGCATCGTTTGATATTTATACCAAAAATAGGAACAAATAATACAGGAATGCATTAAATTCTGTAACTTAAATAACTAGTATTAAGTTAGCTTTTTGCTCTGTTACGTATAGAAGATTATCGTTTGAATTGATTGTTTGAACTTGTTTTGTTTTTGAAAAAGGGCAGATAAAATAAGATTTCTTCTTCTTTCTGCCATCTTTCATTTTATGTATTCTTTCATATACTATGAGATATGGTTTTATTTTCTTTATCTTTTGGGTTTTAATGTAAAAAAAAAAGAAAAGATTTTTGGGCTTTTAGAATCGATTCTGAATTGCCAGGACTAAGAATCTAGATTCTTTAAAAAAAAAAAAAATTCTTTTCCTGCACCCTTAATCCATAACCTTTACCTAAATTCCCCTGACAAGTGGCTGTACAAACGAATAAATAATGAATAATAAATAAAAACATTCCTTTGAGAAAGGTCAGTTACTGAACTAAAAATTATTTAAAAAAGCAGCAACAAAAAGAATCTGTGAAGACATGAAAGCCTGAAAACTATTAAGACAACTTAAAAAACAAAAACATTACGTCTGGATTTTTTGTATCAAAATATATTTAAAAAGTACAGTACAATACTACACAGTTCTATGTGTATTTACATCCTACTAATGTGTAAGACGCATTTTATGTTTTGTTGCTCATATTTGTGTTTTGTCTTGTTGTTGTTGTTTTGTTTTCAGACCAGTGCAGTAAGTGAGGCCCAGAAGCTCGCGGTTCAGGCAACAGATCTGTTGTCGCCCATTCATTCCAGTATCCAGTACGGCATCCAGTCACAAAATGACACCACTAAAGGAGGTAAAACACACATACTGGTACATATTGTAAACCATCAGATCAAGTTCATATTTTGAAGATTAGAGTACAAAGCTACCAATTTTAGGATTACAGTTGCACATTTTGGTTATAGAATAGTTTTCTTATCCCAAACTATCACATATCTGACACTGGATATACACTATAGGTGTTTCTGTGCTGTAAACATCCTGTTTGGTTGACAATTTTTACTTTGTTCCATTTTACTTGGTTTGCTTAAATATGACTCACATTTTATGTTTAGCGTGTTTTGTCTTGTGAATCTTGCAGACCACCCCATCATGATGGGCTTTGAGCCTCTTGTTAACCAGAGACTCCTTCCGCCTACATTTCCTCGCTATGCCAAGATAATTAAACGGGAAGACATGGTTGCCTATTTCAGCAAGCTTATAGAGCGCATCAAAACAGTGTGTGACATCATCAACACCACAAACCTGCATGGCATACTGGTAAACTTTTCACAACACGACTCAACACCCAAAAGAAGCTCAAAAGTATTTTTTTTTTTCATCTGTATGCTATTGTGTTTGTTTAAATTAGGTGGAAATATTTTCAATTTTGTTTTTTACATGCATAAAAATAAATAAAAAATATTTCCAGCATATTTCATGTGGTGAAGGCTCTCTGATGCAGACCGAACATGCTGCTTTTTCAGGATTTCTTCTGTGAATTCAGCGAGCAGTCTCCCTGTGTGCTCTCCAGGTCACTTCTTCAGGTTTGTGGCTTTCATACATCTAAAAACTTTATCTTATTTTTCCACACAGCTAATGTTCATCTAACTCCGGGCTATTCAACAAAACTGCTCAGGGGGCCACAGTTTCTGAAAGCCAGCAGCTCAGGGGCCGGACATGCAGCAATTAAAGTACCAGTAAATAGATAAACCCAAGTAAAAAAAGTGTAAATAAACCAAGTTTTACAATGATCTGTTACCTTTTACATTTGTTGATTTTATTGCATTGAATCATAAATGCAATAAACAGAACCCAAATCCAGACCCCCCCTACCCCCCAAAAAATTTATGAACTCATTAGTGGGCCAGAATGAAGTCACTCGCGGGCCGGAAATGGTCCGCAGGCCGCCAGTTGAATAACCCTGATCTAACTCATACATGTGACCATTCATTCATTCATTTGTTAAATGTTTGATGATTGCGAAGTTTGATGCTGTCACTAAATTAAACAATTTATTTTTATTTAAATTCAGACAACGTTCCTGATAGATAATAAAAAAGTGTTTGGCACCCACCTGATGCAGGATATGATTAAAGATGCACTAAGGTACTTTGTTAGCCCACCTGTCCTCTCCTACAAGTAAGTTTATCATGAATTTGTTGATTAAATTATTTTACAATCGCTTTTGAGTTTTTATATATATATGTACTGTATATATATATTTTTTTTTTACAATTTCCTGGGCACCTTCTGTGTTTTTGTGTCCAGATGTTGTCTGTTCAACAACCACCAGGCCAAGGACTACATTGACTCCTTTGTCACTCACTGCTCCAGGGTTTGTTACCTTTGCTCTTCAACATGTACAGGTTTAGAGAATTTTAGAACCTATTGTTTTGTTTGCAACTTTTTGGAGTTGCTCTTACATCAGTATCAAGTTTTTTGTACTTTTCTTGTACTCATAGTGAAGTTATTGTTAGCTGTTTGTGGTGAAATCTGATCATATTACCTAATCTTTGCAGCTTTGCTATTTGCTTCTTTATGTGTGCGCAGCCTTTCTGCAACCTCATCCAGATCCACGGACACAACCGAGCTCGACAGAGAGATAAACTGGGGCACATTCTGGAGGAGTTTGCATCACTGCAGGATGAGGTGAGCTTCAGCTATTCTCACCACAAATGAGTGAAAACCAGATTACAGTTTTTGTTTAATATTCCCTGCACTGCAGCCTTTTTATGTGGTGTTCCTTCACTTATACCTGCAGTAATGCGGAGTTAATCGTTTGTTAACCATCTAATGGTGATGTTTGTGTCCTCTGCAGGCTGAGAAGGTGGATGCAGCTTTGCACAGTTTACTGATGAAACTTGAGCCTCAGCGTCAGCATCTAGCCTGCCTTGGCACTTGGATCCTCTACCATAATCTGAGGATCATGATCCAGTATCTTTTGAGCGGTTTTGAACTGGAGCTCTACAGCATGCATGAATACTATTACATCTACTGGTAAAAGCACATTTTATGTATTTATTTTATTCTTGTTTTTTAACTGGTTTTGCTGGATGCATCAAACAAAAGTCTAAATCAGTGGTTCCCCACCTATTTTCATCAAAGACCCCCCTTCTTACTTCCTAGCCAATCTGGGACCCCCCAATCCCTCATCACTCCCCTCTCCCAAAAGACTCAGTCAAATTAATCTCTTCATCTCTCTTCATCAAATTACTAAAATAATAAAGTAAATATTATAATTAATAGTATAAGTAATAGTAGTGTAAATGATAATAAAAATAGTTACAAACTTTTATTTGTAAAAGGTATAAACTGGTACTTTGTAGTTGTACAACAGAAACCAGAACACCGTTTTGAGAATTACTCACCTAACTTTTCTTTAAAAACTAACAACAGCGTAATTTAACAATCTTTTGAAAAAAATTTGTTTTGTCAAGATATCTTCCTGATCCTGTCATGCAGCTGATTTTTGCAAATTTCAGCTATTTTATATTCTGTCCTTGACAGTATGACAATAAAGAAATGACAATAAATAATGAAAAAAATGACAATAAAGAAACTCTGACAGTGTTAGAGATCAGGATAGTTTTCATTTTATCCACTGCATGAGCTCCACACATCAACTCAGGCTAGTGGTTTCACAAGGTTTCTCCAATATTGTGCAGATTTTTAGCCTTAGCGATTAAAAGTGAACACTCAAAAGATGCTTCTGTGGCTGTGTGCACATCACTACCTGCTCTTTTAATGGCTTTCTGATGTCAACTGCTTGTTCCTGACAGTATACCTGACTTTCACCAATAGTATCAAAAAGGCGTTCAATACAAGATCAACTGGACTTTATTTGTTGCAGAAGACGTTTCGACCCCTATCCAGGGGGCTTTTTCAATTCACTGAAACAAACTGTGAGTGTGTGGAGTTATAACAGTCTTAAGAAGCACGCACCATCATATGTAAATTGCAAGCTGAGGTAACACATACATGTAAATTGACAGATCACACCTTAACAGTAATCTGTCAGAGACTTCAAGGGAACCCCCTACTGTTAAGGTGTGATCTGTCAATTTACATGTATGTGTTACCTCAGCTTGCAATTTACATATGATGGTGCGTGTTTCTTAAGACTGTTATAACTCCACACACTCACAGTTTGTTTCAGTGAATTGAAAAAGCCCTCTGGATAGGGGTCGAAACGTTTTCTGCAACAAATAAAGTCCAGTTGATCTTGTATTGAACGCCTTTTTGATTTTATCATGTCCTGGACGACTGAGAATCTTCACCAGCATGTTTCACCAATAGTAACAATGTCTGCTCTAAACTAGGGGAAAATGTATCTATGTTGTCAGAAAAATGACTCCTCGGTCTGTTTTTACACATTCAAACATTTACAACTGCATGTGCTTACGTTTATGTTATATATTTAATAAACTTAAGCTTAACCAAGAGCAACGATAACACCCTGCCTCCTCTCAGGCAGCCGTGCTGCCAGCTGAGATCCAGACGGCGCACCGTATGACGTCATGACAAAGAGCTCTTAAAATGACAGTACAAATTTTAGTTTTTAACATAATACGTTATAGAAAATGCTTAAAACGTAACCAAAATTATGGTTCTTCAGTGTTAATCAGGATTTGGTGACATTTCAAACATTATAATTAAAAATAAAAGCATATTTTCTAAAGTTGTTACACAGACAATAAATTGATATTTTTACAACCTTTAAGCAGACATATTTATGCGACACCCCTGTACTCTCTAGCGCCCCCCATGGGGGTCGCCCCCCCCAGGTTCTGAAACACTGGTCTAAATCTTCCTCCCTTGTTTTTGTTTTAGGTACCTGTCAGAGTTTCTTTACGCATGGCTTATGTCAACTCTAAGCAGAGCCGACTCCTCTCAGATGGCAGAAGAGCGCATTTTGGAGGAGCAGCTGAAAGGACGCAGCAGCAAAAAGGCCAAAAAGAAGAAGAAAGGTACATTTGTGGTTAGGCCTGTCACAATAAACAATAAATCAATTGATAAATGAAAATTATCTACCTCATTTACATGTATCGGCTTTATCGTTTCTTCCTGTCTCTCTCTTTCTACTGAAGACGCTGGATGACAAAAGGTTAAACTCCGGTGCTCTTCACTGACCCCTCCCTTTCTTTTTTCTCTTTAAAATCTGCTTTAACCATCCAAAATTGCGTTTTTGGATCGTTAAAAGCAGCTAAGCTGAGAAGCTAAGCTAACAGGCTGACCTCAGGGGAAAAACCTCCGTCTTGTGGAAGCTCCAAAAGTCACGGTTGAAACCCGGGCCTTCATGTAAAAAGTTGTTTTTCTCTGCAAAAAGAAGCTGAGAACTTGTTTAACGATTGTTTATTTTATTTTTATTTTAAGATTTGTTTGACTAATGTTATGCTGAAGAGCTCCAACCACACCGAGCGTCTGCCATTTTGAGAACTGAAAAATGAGAACGAGAGACAGCCCATGTCACGTCAAGGGGCCTCCCTCCCATTTTTCTTAAAGAGTCAAGTTGCTCGCTCCCTCACTATCCATCCTTCGGTTCAAACAGTTTTATATTGCCATCCAGTGGCCATAAAAAGTACTACACACAAAAATTAATCTAACATTTCTTAGTAAATTTTACAATAATTAAAAATTAAAATAAAAAAATTATTGTCAAATTTCTAATAATATTATCGTTTATCGCAATAATTTCTGAGACAATCGCCCAGCAAAATTTGTTATTGTGACAGGCCTGTTTGTGATTAACGTTTGAATCTCTACATTCTTTGAAATAATTTGTGTGGAAGTGATAGTCATATTTACAGTACGGTATGTCTTTGGCCTTCAAGCAGATACTGATACGTTTGAGGTTATTTTTCAGTTCGTCCTCTCAACAAGGAGATCACAATGAGTCAAGCATACCAGAACATGTGTGCTGGCATGTATAAGGTAGGCAAACCTTATTAACTTATGATCACCCCTTTTTTAGTACACTGAGACATAATTTATCCTCTCCTGATCTCAGACCATGGTAGCTCTGGATATGGACGGGAAGGTGCGGAAGCCTCAGTTTGAACTCGACAGTGAACAAGTTCGCTACGAGCATCGCTTCGCCCCCTTCAATAGTGTTGTCACTCCCCCGCCTGTGCACTACATCCAGTTCAAGGTACTGTTTGCTTGCAGTAGACCTTTCCTGTTTCTTGGTGTTTCTGATCCTTAATCAACATTTTATTCTTTTTTTTTTTTAACCATCTGCTCTGATTGCTGCTCCTCTTCCCTGTTTTAGGAGATGTCAGATCTGAAGAAGTACAACCCTCCACCCGGCTCTGCAGATCTCTACCTGGCAGCTAGCAAACACTTTCAGCAGGCGAAGCTCATCCTAGAAAATATGCACAGCCCCGACCCTGAGGTCAGGAAGTGAAACATAACTTGTTTCTTTCTCTTACAACATTTTGATGTTTTGTAATCCAAGAATCTTAATTATTTTGTTTCTATATAAATATTGTTGTTTGAATTTTTTTGACAAAGTAGTTAAAACACTAATTTGTCAAAAGTAGTGCTTTTAAAGTTAGGCCTATCGCGATAAACAATAAATCGCATGATAAATGAAAATTATCAACCTCGTTTTCATTTATCGGCTTTATCGTTTCTTTCTCTCTTTCTGAAGACACTGGATGACAAAAGGCTCAACTCTGGTGCTTTTCACTGACGCCTCCTTTTCTCTTTAAAATCTATTTTTACCGTCCAAAATCATGCTTTTGGATCGTTAAAAGCAGCTAAACTGAGATAAACTACGAGCTAAGCTAACAGGCCGACCTCGGAAAAACCTTCATCTTGTCGAAGCTCCAAAATTCACAGTGAAACCCGTGCCTTTGTGTAAAAAGTTTTTCTCTGCAAAAAGAAGCTGAGAACTTGTTTACCAGTACTGATTATTTTATTAAAAGCTTTGTGTGAAAAATTGCTATGCGAAAGAGCTCAAACCACACAGAGCGTCCGCCATTTTGAGAACCGAAGAGCGACAGTCCATGTCACGTCAAGTGGCTTCCCTCCCATTTTTCTAAAAGAGACACGCTGCTCTCTCCTTCACTATCCATCCTTCAGTTTAGTCTTATACTGCTGTCTGGTGGTCAAAAAAAGGTACTACATGCAAAACAAATGAGCAAACGTTTCTTCTTAAATTTGACAATAATTACTAATTATTGTCAAATTTCAAACAATAGTATCGTTTATCGCAATAATTTCTGAGACAATTAATCGCCCAGCAATATTTGTTATTGTGACAGGCCTGTTTAAAGTATGAAATGTATCTATGAATATAAAGAGAGACCCTTGAAGTAATACAAGCCCAATTTAAGAAAACTATTTAAAGATTTAATAAATGACTATCATAAAACATATAATGGATTTAAAATAGTGCAAAATAATAAATTATAGATCTATAATTGACTCCTAACTTTTTTTAGACCTTTGTTTTTAACACGTAATGTTAGAGACAAATTCAGCCACCGTAATTACATACTAATATATAACTCCAGAATACTTTTTTCTTGCTCCCTTTTCATGGCTTTTGACAACCAATAACAAGGTATTGATTATTAATTACAGGTGAACCGCATACTGAAAGTGGCCAAACCTAACATTGTAGTTGTGAAGCTCCTGGCTGGAGGTCACAAGAAGGAAACCAAGGTGACACAACACAATGCATGAATTCAAGTTTTATTAGCTTCTGTGGTTATTGTGTAATGTAAATTTGTTTGAACACAATGCTTATAATTGTAGTTTTATATTGTTAGTACTTTTTTGGAGTAAAGTTGTTTATTTTCCTGCATTCTCAGGTGCTGCCAGAGTTTGACTTCTCCGCTCACAAGTATTTCCCTATTGTGAAGATCATCTGATTCCTCTCGTATCCTCCAGATGGTTGATTCCCTCACACAAATAAAGTGCGTGGAGGTTCTCACCCTGTCAATATCTGAACAGTGCTTTACAACATGTAAAGGAGTATCTGAAACTTGTGTTTATTTTCGCATAAAGCCAGGCAAGAAAGCACAGCTGGACTTGAATAAGAAACAATATCCACAGATGCATTAGTGGAAGTTTGAGTGTGTTTGTGGATTTTACTTTCATAACTGTCGTGTAATGGATGTTTTGATGATGGGTGCACAAAATTAAATCATACAAAACCTTTATTTATGACTGGTTTTATTTTAGTAGCACTGCTGCGTTTGAAATAAACCATAGTAAGTCTGGTGGACTTTCAAATACTAGACTGAAGTGAGTATTAGACAACATCACAGTGACAGTGCAACTTATCAAGAAAGTCCTCAGAGTGGTCATGACTAACCCGAGCTCAAACATTTGTCAGGTGTTTGATACAAGCCAACAAAGTTTTATTTGCAGTACTGTAGTTGAGGTTTTTTTTTTTTTTGTGTGTGTGTAAAACGAGTGTGTGCTGTTCTGACTGGGACACGTTTTTAAAGATCGAGAAACTAAAGTTTGTTAAATTATAATATTAATCATGCTTTCTTGACTATTAGGCAGAGTGTCTGTGCATCCTTAAAGTCTTAAATTCGTGTATCTAAAAATAAGTCCTTAAAATGTCTTGAACAAATTATTTTAATTTTTAAGTTGGTCTTAAATACGCTTGTCAAAGGTCTTAGAATTTGGCGGCACAGGAAGGATCAAGAGATCTCTGTCACCGCAATGGATTTCTGTTATCTGGAAAAATGAGGGGGAAAATGTGTTTGAAGCCATCCAATCTAATAATGCAAGGATTAAACGGACGCTGCGTTCAACCAATAAAGAGAACCAGAGTCCCAGTTTTACACAATCAGCATCGTACTTCTGGTACACGGTGAGTCCAGAGCAGAGAGAGACTGCAGGTGAGAGCTCCAATCTGTGTTTCCTGCACTATTTTCAATCATATTCAGTTTTATAATCCTATTCATAATCATCATAATCATATTCTATTTTCAATCATATTCTGAGAATCTTCACCAGCATATCAAATTCAGTTCTACATGGTATTTTTGCAACAAGGAGTGGCTGTTCAGATGTGCTAAACTTTATAGTTTATATACTGAGAGGGAACTATTCATCCATCCATTCTCTTCCGCTTATCCGGGGTCGGGTCGCGGGGGTAGCAGCCTCTAAGTAGGGAGGCCCAGACTTCCCTCTTCCCAGCCACTTGGAGCAGCTCCTCCAGGGGAATCCCAAGGCGTTCCCAGGCCAGCCGAGAAACATAGTCCCTCCAGCGTGTCCTGGGTCTTCCTCTGGGTCTCCTCCCGGTGGGACATGCCTGGAACACCTCACCAGGGAGGCGTCCAGGAGGCATCCTAACCAGATGCCCGAGCCACCTCAACTGGCTCCTCTCGATGTGGAGAAGCAGCGGCTCTACTCCGAGTCCCTCCCGGATGACTGAGCTTCTCACCCTATCTCTAAGGGAGAGTCCAGACACCCTGCGGAGAAAACTCATTTCAGCCGCTTGTATCCGAGATCTCGTTCTTTCGGTCACAACCCAAAGCTCATGACCATAGATGAGGGTGGGAACGTAGATCGATCGGTAAATTGAGAGCTTTGCCTTTTGACTCAGCTCTCTCTTCACCACGACAGACCGGTACAGCGCCCGCTTCACTGCGGATGCTGCACCTATCCGCCTATCGATCTCACGCTCCAGTTTTCCCTCATTCGTGAACAAGACCCCGAGATACTTAAACTCCTCCACTTGGGGCAGGACCTCCTCCCCGACCCGGAGAGGGCATGCTACCCTTTTCCGGCTCAAGACCATGGCCTCGGATTTGGAGGAACTGATCCTCATCCCGGCCGCATCACACTCGGCTGCAAACCGCTCCAGCAAAAGCTGTAGATCACGATCTGATGAAGCCAATAGGACCACATCATCTGCAAAAAACAGAGAAGCGATTCTAAGGCCACCAAAACGGATCCTCTCAACACCTTGGCTGCGCCTAGAAATTCTGTCCATAAAAGTTATGAACAGAATCGGTGACAAAGGGCAACCTTGGCGGAGTCCAACTCTCACTGGAAACGAGCCTGACTTACTGCCAGCGATGCGGACCAAGCTCTGACACCGGTCGTACAGGGACCTAACAGCCCATATCAAAGGGCCTGGTACCCCATACTCCCGGAGTACCCCCCACAGAACCCCCCGAGGGACGCGGTCGAATGCCTTCTCCAAGTCCACAAAGCACATGTAAACTGGTTGAGCAAACTCCCACGCACCCTCCAGGACCCTGCTGAGGGTAGAGGCTGAAAGGGAACTATGTGATAAATATAATTTAATAAATGATTGAAAAAAAAAAAGTAATAAATTACTACATCAGCTGAAATCCCGTAAATACTGCATACCGTAATTAACTTTTTTTTTAAATAAATAATTATTATTATCGTTTTAGGGGAGAAATATGTCTGGTAAATTAAAAAATAATAAATTGAAGTTAATTTATACTCTACAAAATACTTCCTGAGCTATGATTTTTTAAAATATGATACGATGTGTCCCTGGGCAAGACACTTAACCCCGAGTTGCTCCCGGTAGGACTGGAAGGCGCCTTGCATGGCAGTCGCCGCTACCGGTGTATGAATGTGTGTATGAATGGGTGGATGGTTGGTATTGTAAAGCGCTTTGGGGCTCCTCACAAGGGGCTGGAAAGCGCTATACAGTATAAATAAGCTCCATTTACCATTTATAAATATAT
>JBBPBX010069584.1:0-11034 GCA_038048925.1 Garcialebias charrua
AAAATCTACCTGCAGACTTCAAGGACTACCCTGACACTACAGTCACACTATTTACTACTTGTAAGAAAATAAAATGTTCAAAACATTCTGACTTTTGTCTTCATTGATGTATTATCACCCAAAAAAAATGTGTACTGTATTTTGGTTTAAGACAGGCTTAGAGTCCAGTTTTAGCCATTTTATTAAAAAGAAATTTGATGATAATGTTACATTACTGTACAAAACGTATGAGTCAAGCTAAATGAGGCACAATATTTAAACACTGTTTAAATTATATTATTATTATTACATCTTCTGACTAACTCCCAGCTTCCTCGACTGCTTTTGGAGATTTAAAAACATGTAATCAGTCAGATTACAGTGCCTCAGTGGAACAACTTGTTTGTTGTTGTTTGGATCCAATCTCAGCTCCTCACTGCTTCCCTCATGTTTGAGCTGTAGCGGTGGTGTCTTCCCACGTCTCACAAACATCTAGGATGGACCAGGGGTTCCCTCATCATCACCAACACCTGCCGTGTCCTGTGCAGTGAAAGAAAACATCTCTTATTAAGGCCTGCTACAAACAGTGATTTAACAGGTTTGACTTCAGCTCAACTTTTGTAAACAAACTTGAATTAAAATAACTTTTGTTTCTAAATCTGCTCTAAATCTCCTGCCTCCTTGTTTGAAACTGAACTGTCAGGTGGCTTTGACTCAAACAGTGGGGCTTCTGGCTCTTCCTCATGGACTGTAAACACTCAGCCCTAACTGACTTCTCCTGCCTCCTTGTTTGAAACTAACATTTGTGTTAATAAGAAAACATTGTACAGACAAAACACGTTTACTCAACAGATTAGCAAGGCTAACTATGTTAGCTGTGTTAGCCTACGAGGCAGTTTGGTGAACTGAAAACAAATACCGACTTACCTTCATATTTATTTATGTAGTTGGACACAAAGCTTAAATCCTTTATCCTTCTTAGATGTGGGCGCTTTAGAGAAGGTCTGAATTATTCTGTAGACATTATTAACAGTGACTGTCGGCAAGTCCTGCAGAGATCTCGTGAAGAACGCCATCGCTAACACCGTGTTGACTGCAAACCGGAAGTGCGTCTTACGGGTGAAGAATGCGGAAGTGCTGGAACGGAAGTCCGTGGCATATAGGCTATTGAAAGGATATTTAAATGTTCATTTTATGAACGTTTGAAGTGATAGAAATGAAGACACCGACAATTTTATTGAACATTTCAACTTGATGTTACAATTTGTACAGGTAGTCCTCTACTTGCAAACAAGTTCCGTTCCTACGTCCGTTCGTAACTCGAAATCGCAGCAAGTCGAAAAACACATACACACTGGCCGCCACTGGCCGCCCTATATACACGTACATGTACGGTACTGTACAGTTACCAAGCGCTTCGCCTTTCCTAACACAGTACCGGTACCCTACATAATTATCAAAAAACACATTCGTTCCTTTGCATTTTAGCATGTTAGCTCGGGGTCCCACGAACATCCAAAGCTGCCAAACCGTTCCTCCGCGTTTTAGCATGTTCGCTCTGTGTCCCGGCAACATCCGAGGCCGCAAGTCCATTCCTCCGCCTGAGACGTCCACAGAGTTCAGAGCGTTTCCAGCTCATGTATCCGAGCGAGGCAACCTCTGATCGAACACACGGTCCGTCCAAAGCCGGCTGTCGAGGCCGGGGCTAACCAAAGCTAACCGAAAACTGTTGGACACTGCCGAAAACTGTCGGACACTGCCGAAAACTGCCGGACACTGCCGAAAACTGCCGGAAACTGCGTAAATCGGCTTCTAAATAATAATAATAATAATACTTTATTTATAAAGTAATTTAAAACAACCACAGCTGCAACAAAGTGCTGTACACATGAAATCAAGAACATTTAAACACATAAAATAAGATTTTTCAAATTAAATTTTTTTATAAAAAATAAAATAAAGATGCGTGACGTAACCCCGAAACGTCGTAAGTCGAGGACTACCTGTAATTGGTTTCTGAAGCCTTGTACCATATTTGTCAGACTATAAGGCACACCTAAAATCCTTGAATTTTCTCAAAAATCAACAGCACATCTTGTGTATTAATTCTGGTTGTGCTTACTTACTGTCCTCACAATAATTTTATATGCTACACAGAGCTCAAAAACCTATCCAAATGAACTTATTTCGCTTAATGCGCCTTATAATCCAATTTACATATGTTGGTGCGTGTCAATGGCTTGTCCTGTTATAACTGCTCCCCCTCACTGTCTCCTAACTCAATTGATAAAGGTTTTCGGATGAGAAGCGAAACGTCTTGTTTGTTACAAATAAAGTCCAGTTGTTCTGTATTGAACGCCTTTTTTGATCTTATAATCTGGTGTGCTTTATAGTCCGAAAAATACGATACTTCTTATGTGTTTGTTTCCCAGTCCACCCTGAAATAAAACACATCATCTGCATATAGCGTTCAGGTTTTTAAGCTAGGGATGGATTATTACAACCACAGTTTTTTTCTACATAGGACTTCTTGGAGGTGGGGGTGGGATGTATTTTAGAGGTCAGCCTAGCAATTTTGTTGGACTACGCTGTTTATTATATGCATTTTAATGAGTAATGTATAATAATTGAAAATTTAGTGAGTTATTTTAGCCTGGTTAAAACCAGACCCTTGTCCTTCACTTCGCTGAGGGGAAATGAGAATTGAGCGGAGCTGTGCAGGAAGGCGAGGGCCAGGCTAGAGTTATTTACTTTGTTTTGTTATTTACCGGAAATGTTTGTTTGAATTGTTTATTAGATAAATAAGGAGCAGATTGAATAAGATTTTTTCTTCATCTGCTACCTTTCATTTTATATATATTTTTTCTAATTGCATATACTGTCAATTTTTATGTATTTCATTATAAATTGAATAAAAAAATTTAAAAATAAAAAAATTGTTGTGCTCTGAAGCAGTCACATAAACAAAAATAAAGCCTTTCCCTCTTAATTACTTCATACCTCACCGTAAACATCTGGGCTCTGTGGAGCAGAGATGACCAAGTCACCTCTATTTCCTGTGTTTTAAATCTATTTCACTCATGCAGCAGCGTGTCAGAGCCAAAGGGTGAAGATGACTCATCATATGTGGAACTCGCTCGTTGCCAGATTTCAAGTGAGGCCTCACCTTGAGGCACACACACACAAAGTGAGGACACACCGCCGTGCAGCTGCCTGGAGACTAATGCCTGTCCAAATACTCCAGTAAGTGCACAGCAAAGATCATTAGGAAATAATGCACCAACGCTGAAAATAAAGACGGGAACTTTTGGGAATCACTTGCAATTACCTGCTCTCATCTGTTTACACGACACTTTCATTGCTTTGTAATGAGTCTATACTGTACACAACCCAACATCCAGATGGGAGGGGGGTTAAGGGGAGAATCAGTGCAGTTACCTTAAGTATGTGTAAATGGCTTAATACTGTATCATTTAGGATATGTTTTATTGCTTTAAATATGAATGTGTACCATAAAACAGCCATAATCACCACAAATATTAAGACTGGTATTCTTGTGTTGAGCAGTTTATGTATCTCACAGAAATATTATAGTTTCCACTGTATTGAACAATGAATCTTTGTCAAACTGCAACAAGATATAAAAAAATGGTTATTTCACACCTTACTAACTTTTGATACCTCTTCAAACCACTTGGCATAATTCATTAGTTCTTTTGTAAATTTGCACATGTTTAAAACCCAGAACTCGTTAAAATATTCTCATACCAGTCCATTAATTCAAGCATGAATGTTTTAAACTGAGAGTGAACAATAAAATGCATCTGTATGTCTTTCCTGTTTATATCATGAAAGTTGTGACATGATATTAAATATCAAGGAGAGAATACAATTACAGTAAAGAATATTTTTATGAACGCAAATGTGCCCTGCTGTGCATTCCAACTAAGCTTGGAGTCGGCCTAATTACAAAGACAGCTTTTCTAAAACCCCCGCCAAGCCCTCTCAGTGTTTCATAATGTATTCATGATAGGGTAATTCATTGTGCTTTGCATGAGCTGCTACAGATTTAATACCAAATTCATCTCATATAGTTTAAACAGGTGTTTAATGAGAAGTTCCAACTCTCACACTGATGGGCTTAATGGGGCTTTTTTAATCCCTTAATGTTTGGAGAACAAATCAGATGGCCTAAATATTTATTTTTCATCTTCAAGTTGTTTGTAGTGTGGGGAATAGTTGGCAGCCATGGATTCCTGATGTCAACCAAAGTGTTTATTTTTGCTTTATTACAGTAAATGTTAGAATGTCAAACACTAAACAAGCAACAGGCTGACAAGTAGACTATAATATATTATATTAAACAGATTCAGTTTTATTTACTACACTTTATATTGTATGATAGAGTGATGGCACAGAGGTTAGAAGAAGGGAGGTTGCCCGTTCAAATCCCCTGACTGTTGCATCAAAATGGAGGTGGGAAAGGTGAAGTACCTGCACCTATCTCCAGTCTCATTTGCCCCACTAACATATTAAACCTGTTTTTACCACCACCCACCCCTCCAGTGTGCTCACTCAGGTAAGATGGCAGCCCTCTTCTCCACACATGTGGGCTGCAGTCGCTCAGTGGTTGCAGAGTTGCTGGTGCCGTGTTGCACATGTTCTCCTTGGGTTCCATCATGATGGCTGAAAGAGTTTGATCACCATATTCAGACTCTGTGTTCTTAACCCTCATCTTTCCTCCAAGGGATCCTATTGATTTTCTGCGATCTGGTTGAGAATTCCAATGAAGCGTGAAAAGAAAATAGCACCATACGTGTCAGATGGATGGAAAAATGTCGAGCTGAGCCCAATAGGGAACCTGAAGCAGCACTCTTACTCTATTACATCTAAATACAAACAGACAATGCAGATTTGATGCAAATACAGAATTTAAAGGTATTGAGACATGATGTTGGAAAGTTGCATATTTGTCACAACATATATATCTTATATCATTCAGCTCTGTTCGTTTTTGCAAAATAAATTATAAATATATTAAAATTTCATTCCAAGTTATGGTAGTTTTTTCTCTGGGACACGCCCCTAAAAATCTGCGCACTTCCGCAAAACGTTTTGTGACGTGCCTGTGGGTAGCCGCTGCTCAACGCGCATGTAAATAATAATGGCGGAGCATGTCGAACAAACACAACCTATTGTTAGTACATGAATGTATTAAAGCAATCGAAGGGTTATTATTCATCCTATACAGTTATTGGACACTCGATCAATTGAAAAGTGATTTAGACACGGTTTATTTTTTACACAGTAGCTAAGTGGGCTTAGCTTCGTGATGTGGCTTCTTTGTTCTTGGGCTTATGCTAACAGAGTCCCGGTCGCGTCTGAGATCTATAATTTTAAGACAGTAAATCATCCAAAACTCTCATTAATAAACCCTCCCTGAATAAAAAAACTTATTGATGTTACTAAAACAGTACACACCTCCGATTATGTTTACACAAAGACTTACTCTTTTCCGACGGTAGCTTCCCTGCGTTGTTTTGACGTGGTAGCTCCTGTGGCACTTTCTTCTGTAGATTTTCTTTTAAAAATAGTAGGAATAGCATCCGGTTTTAAAAGTCTTCTGAATCTTACTGGTAATCCTAAAGATTATTTTATACCAGGTCTTTCCTGAAAACAATTGGCAGTAAAATGGTCGCTGCAGACATACACCATCAGTCCCTCGTTCTCTGTACAGTACTTGTCTTGTCCATTCTTGTCAAAGTCTCTCATCTTTTGGGAATTTGTGAATGCTCACTTGTTCACTGCTGATATTAGAACACCCAAATGTGCTACAACGTGACGGCATTTTTCAAGTTACACCAAAAAAAAGAGGCCATCTTTCAGAAAAAGAATCTGTATGGCAAGCAGTTAACACGCCAAACAAACGGGCAAGGCTCTGCCTTATGCCCACATGCACGTCACGATGACGTTTTGCGGAAATGCGCAGATTTTTAGGGGCGTGTCCCAGAGAAAAAACTACCATAACTTGGAATGAAATGTTAATATATTTATAATTTATTTTGCAAAAATGAACAGAGCTGAATGATATAAGATATATATGTTGTGACAAATATGCACATTTCCAACATCATGTCACAATACCTTTAAACACAACTTAGATTTTACAACAAAATGTTTAAACTTAAGAACAAATTATATTTGTAAGGCAGGTTGTAAGGTATAAGTGCATGAGGAAAATATTTAAAAAAACTCTGTAAATGTGCACACACTCATTCCTATCAATGGGACAAATCAAATAAAACCTCTTTTGTGTATAAGCTGCTCTAACACAAAACCCATTTTCAGTAATATTACATTAACCATGGACATTTTAGAAGTTGTTATTAATTCTATTATCTCTGCGGGATGTCCGATTACGTTCCGGGCCTTTTGTGCCACGTCAAGCGGGTGTACAGTTTACAGCCCAGGATGCAGCAGATCCAATTACTCTGCAGTAATCTGATGTAATGACATAAAAATAGCTATCATGAAAAAGGCAGCAGCAACCCGGGATAAGGAGATGGCAGCATTTTTCTTTATTTGATGCCAAGGTGTTTGTTTGTATATGATCCAGGTAAACCTCCAAATCATTACAGATGATCGCTTCAACTTTTTCTATTTTTCTACGACCGCTGTCTCTTTGTGCGAAAGACTAAACAAGCTCTAATGACGACTCTCGTGGAATGGATGGTGCAAATCGTTGGAGGTTTGAAGCCAGACAGGGGAGACGGGGCTGGCTGAGCAGAGAGATCGATTAGGGATTTTTAAATACTCCTCCTGGTGAGTTCAGGCACCGCCAGAAGAGCAGCTGGGGTTCTTCTCCTTCTGTAAGGGGGTGTGGGGTTGGAAGGACCCCAGATGGCCACGAGCCCTGCAGGTCAGCACTACAAAGAGCTGCAAACTGGAGTGAGCAAGGGTGTAAATTAATCTGGGCCTGTGTGATGCACTGGATTTTGTTATGCAGTGTTTTGCAGTGATGAAGCTTCCACTTTGAATCTACATTATATTTGATGTGAGATATTAAAGAATACACAAAACTCTAACCTCTCTGTCAGCCATAGACAGGATTTATGCTCTGCAAAGGACTTCCAGTTCAAACCCGTTTCTTCCTTCAGAATGCTGTTGGTGTTGCAAGTTAAAATCTTCTTACATTGCTTCTTACATTGAAGCAATGTAAGAAGTTACATTGCTTCAATGAACCTGTAGGTGTAGAAAAAAAACAGTCAAAAGGTTTTAATCCCTGCCTTAGATATGCTGCAAAGGCCCCTCTTGAAAGGTCTGATGACAAGAAAGAGGATGAGGAGGAGAGTGAGGAAGTTCCACTTTGGCAGCTCCTGAAAGAGTCTACTGCTCACCAGATTGGAAATTCGGTTTAGGTCTATTTGTCATATACAGATCAACACAAGTCAAGGTCAAATACTCAGGACGAGAAGAACCGTCTGAACTCCCCAAAACAACAACAACAGCAACAACAACAACAACAACAACAAGAAATGCTAAAGCATGTAACAAAAATACAAAAACAAGGCGCCAAAAGTGAAAAGGAATACATCTACAGCAGCATGGTCCTGTTAGCAGCATGATGATAATGACTGCGGCAATGAACGATGACTGCCCTCCAGAACCCGGTCCAGCAGAAACAGAACATCCAAGATTTCCTCCTGTACTCCACAAGATGGCAGACTGAGCACGTTTGAATACAGTACACCCTGCCGAGATGGTGTAGAGGCAGGGCAGCCGGCTCAAGACCAGAAGGTCTCGGGTTCGATCCCCGGTCATGGCATACCTCGTTGTGTCCCTGGGCAAGACACTTAACCCCGAGTTGCTCCCGGTAGGACAGGCAGCGCCTTGCAAGGCAGTCTACCGCTACCGGTGTATGAATGTGTGTATGAATGGGTGGATGGTTGGTACTGTGAAGCGCTTTGGGGCCCCTCAAAGGGGGCTGGAAAGCGCTATATAAGTAAGTTCCATTTACCATTTTTATATGGTGCAATATACTTATTAAATTACATCTTTCTTGAGTTTTTTTTCCATGTCAAACTGAGAGAAGACCCCAGGAAGACCCAGAACATGATTGAGGGACCGTCTCCAAGCTCTTCTGGAAGTGCTGGACGAGGTTTCTGGGCCATCCTGCTCCAGCTCCCATCCCTGCAATGACTTTGGAACAAGCAGTCAAGAATGGGTGGATGGAACTTTGGAACAATTCATGTTCTTGTCATAAAAAAACATTGCATCTCAAGTTATGTTTTTATTTATTTTTTCATTATTTTTTTTACAATGCAGCCTTTTTCAATGGCCAAAATGGGCACTGGAATAAAAGTTCACAATAGACATTTCATTTCATTATAATATTCTATGGTGGCCTTATCAGTGGGTTCGGATGTTGTCAGTCCATACAATGGGCGCTATCAACTGTTATAATTCCCATATGTAGCGGCGAAACTGTCCAATCTACCTCCTGGCATGTTTGAAAGAACGCTATCAGCGTTATTATCGCTGTGAGTAGGCAGCATGTTTCTGTAAACCCGGACGTGTAGCGTTTTTGTTTTTTTTCAGATTATGTAACCATTTTCCTAAACCTAACCTTAAACCTGACCCAGAGGACCAACCCTAAACCTAACGCCAGAGGCTTTACTCTAAACTTTAACACGTAGCTAAAGACGGAGCCTGCTGTCATCGCTTGTAATGGTGACAACGTACTTTTAAACCTCCTAGGAGGTACAGGAGGGGCAATCTGACCGCTATGAATGGGGATGATAATAATTGATAGGGGCCATTTTATAGTTGATAACATCCGAAGCGGGTGCCCTTGTTTGAAACCCCTGTGACTACCGGTATCTTTTTCATTATAATTCAGCAGACTGTCACCGAACTGGTTTAATTTCTTAGAACTGACTTTTGACTCATTCTGAAAATGTACAGTGTGTTTGTGTATCATTCTTTATACAATGATATTAGTGATACACCAACTAAGACTGGATGAGATCAGTCTTAAATTTTAAACAGTTTTGAAGGGTTTACACCTCAAAACATTTCAGCTTATGACTGAATCCTGGGAGGAAACTCCACTTTAACATATATCTTCATTGCAGACTTTTCCTTTGAGAACAGGATTTTTTTAGACTTGGACAGACTTCAGACAATCTCCAGTTAGATGAAATGAAGCTCCTGGTTTTGGATGACTACATGAAGCTGACAGTGATGTGTTTCACATCGATTCACTGTTAGAGTGACCCCATATCTGTTTCAGTGTAGAGATAGTCATGGCGTCCTGGGTTTATTTATTGACTGTAAAATATTATTTTTTCCACCATGTACACGGGATGTTTGAAATATGTATGAGGTATTATTGTTCAGGGCATTTTACAGAATGTTTATTCCATAAATAGTATGACAGAGAGAGTTAAAATGAGGGGTCTATGCACATTAGAATCTACATAAGCATCAAAGGCACTTTGGGGATTTACTTTATCAAAACTATGTTAACATAAACATGAGTTTAGGTTTATTAAAGGGTTTATTCTCACAGGTTGAATGTAAGTTGAACACTTAAAAAGCAACACGGCAGGAACGTGGTTAACTGTTTTCCAGAGTTTTCTGGACTTCTTGTGATTGTTGGTAATCAGTTGCTCTTAAAACCAAATGATTTCACAGAGACCAGATAAAAATAATTTATTAAACAGGTAATGAAGATGACCAGGGATTGGAATAACTGTAGAGGACAATGGAAGGTGAGTACTGCGTTTTCACAGGTAACTAATAACCCTTAAAGTAATCAAGATGCTTCTTCTTCTTCTTTATATTGGCGGTTGGCAAACAACTAAAGGATTGATTAAAAATCTACACTTTTTTTTGAGTTTTTGTGAGACCGTCTGGACAATCAAGCTGAAAGCAAAGTGTCCAAGACAGACAGAGACCTTACGCTAGAACCAAACTAGGATTTATTGATTAAATGTTCCCTTAAAAGACCATTAGATGAGTAAAGTCACATCAAGTTGTTCACTTCGGGGGATAGATATGCAGCTGATCTGTCATCTGAGAAAAGTCTCAGCGATGTTTTGAAGTGAGTTGTTAAATGGAGTCCATCCATGGTGAAACTCTCTGGGCTCAGTCTCTAAGGGAGGTACGTGTCAACATCGAGTCTTTTAGGAATCTTCCTGATGAGTAGTGTTCAAAATCAGACGAATTGATCTTGTCTGAGCACCTGCTATTAGCTCATGATTTGAAAGACATGTAATTTTAGAGGTGACAAAGAGGCATAATTTAACCTTATTGACCACAGAGTGTAATTAAGAAAGCAATCGTTATTTTAAAGCTTTTTCAAAAGGTTAATGTGAGTACCATTTGGGAAAACTGATTTCTAATAACATGCTTGGCACTTCAAAGTAAAAGGTGAGTCACATTTACAACAATGTGAAAGAAAAGGACAATTTAGGATTAAATCAGCAATGATCCTGTAAACATTTTCAGTGGGTAACAGCAATCTATAGTTACCTCCAACACCTTTATTTTTTCAGTCTTTACCCAAATTTAGGAGAACTTTGAATGCATGAAGGATGTTTATGGAATAGTTTGGATAATGATATTAAAAAAGAGAAGTCATTATTTATTTTTAAGAAAAAGATTAATAATATACTGTTGATAAGATACATATAAGTTAGTTAATATCTAATGAAAAAATGTGATAAGTTATGTATTTTGTTGTATTAATAATATATGTTTGTTGCTTGAATTGATTGTTTGAATTGATTTTGTTAAGAAGGGGCAGAAATGATAGAATTCATTCTTCTTCTGCTGCCTTTCATTTTATAGGTATTTTTTATTTTCTTTGTTTTGAAATTGTCTTTGTGTTTATTAATTCAAATGAATAAATAAATAGACTAAACTAAACTAAAAATGAGAACTAAATGACTAACATGATAGAACAAGTTAACATCATCACACACACACACACACACACACACACACACACACACACACATCACTATATATTTTTCTCTATCTATCTATCTA
>JBBPBX010069585.1:0-18819 GCA_038048925.1 Garcialebias charrua
ATGCCCCTTTTCCACTCGCTCGGCGCAGAGCGGATCAGTCTGGTCCGGTCTGGTTCAATTCGGATCGGCTCACATGTAGCTCTGTCTCCATTCACTTCTGTAGCCCTTCGGTGGGCGGGGTGTAGGATCCTACTCTCTCACACGTGGTGGAGGTAGTGTTCCCTTAACTATATTCTTTTGCCATGATATCTATTATGTTCGAGCTCCAACAATACGATCAGCTACGCTTCGGTTTGGTGCGGGCGAGGACAAGCTCAGATGGAGGATCTGTTGTTGTTGTTCTGAAAAGACCCACAATGCACCTTACCCCAATAAAAGACAAACGTAAGATAAGTTGTCTGAATCGAGTGTTTGAAAAAAAAAACATTTGTTCGAGAAGGGGCAGATATAATAAGATTATTTTCTTCTTCTGCTTCCTTTCATGTCATGTATTGTTTTATTTCTTGTTGTTCTGTAAATAGTTTTCTTGTGTTTTTTTAATCTGGAATGAATAAAATAAAATAAAAACATTGTACCATGTGGGAATTGAACCCGTTAGGTTTGGAACGGCAATCCAACGCTGTTTCCACTACGCCATTGAGGCATATTGCTTTATCTTGGTCAACTTCTCCTTTAAACGAACCGCCCCTCATAGAATTCTGGCTACGCCCCTGTGTTATGACGTGAAGGACGGCGCGCTTCAGCCCGCCTGAACCCTGCTCTGAAATCAGTCCGGAATCACGGTGCGGCGCGGCTCATATGTGAGGTGGAAAATGCGTCCAGCCCGCTTCTGGCATGCAAATATTGCGCAATAACCGACCCGAACCGGCAAGTGGAAAAGGGGCATAAGTAAAGCCAGTGTATCAATAACAGAATATTGATGTAGATCCAGAGTTTTAAAAACTCCTACAGCTTGTGTTATTGCTCTGGACCGATCTGAACTATCTGATGATGGTTGTTTAAATGCTGCTGCTGTCGGTGTTTGCAACAAGGTGCTTTTCTTGCTTGTTGAAGAGACGTTCACGTTTGGATGATGTCGTTTCAAGAGCGTTAACAAGTTAGACGTGTTGCCTGCTGCAGATACGATCTTCATGAAACAACGTTGACACACAGCTTTGGATTTGTTCACATCTTTTAACAAGAAAGCCATAATGTTCCTAAACAGGACAACGCAACGAGAAGCTAGGCTACTATTGCTGCGCGTGCTGCAAGATAATAGCTCCGTACTGAAACACGCTTAGGAATTTTTAGTTCTGTGGCGCATAATCTCTCGTTAATAAAATGGAAAAAATGACCAAACGGTACGCAGGTAGACCGAACTGAACGTGCCATACCGAAACGGTTCGGTACACCCAAGTGTATCTACACATCGACTCCTATGACATCTATTGAGTTTTTCAATTTCACGCAGAGTATTCGTAGTGACGTCATTGCAAACTGGTGTTACACCATATTCTGTGACCAACGTATATTGTGACAGTGGGCGGGGGGTTGCATGCACTGTTGCAGGTCACAGAATATGGTGTAACACCGGGTCCAATCGACCAAACTAGAACCAGCTTCCACTGCCTTGTTTCACAAACAAAAAGCAAAAAATATTCAATCTCTAAACTTATTAAAAAAAATGCCTATAAACATATTAATCTCTAAAACTAAACCTAATGCGCAGCACCGCTGAAAGTGGTGCTGGTTGGTCGACCTCCCCACTGTTTTTAAGTTTTGTTTTTAACGTGCCACACGTTTCTTTCACTTTTGCAGCTTGATAATAATAACTAAACCCCTAACCCCACCATCTAGGAGCCATAGATAGCATCTCTGTGCTCCACACAGAAGTCGGTGGTTGTGTCAGGAAGGGCATCCGGCGTAAAAATAATTATGAAATATACAGTAAATGCTTCCTTCTCAATAACAGGCGGTTTGCCTGTATTATTACCAATCGTGTGGTTTTTAATTTTCAAGTATTTTTAGCAACAATAAAGTTTATAAATTGTCATTTATAACAGCACCCTTCATAATGAGCAAGTTTATTCTCAGTGGTAAAACTCCTCAAGGTTGACACTGGAAGAGTGATTTCGCTGTTACTTAACTTTGTTAAATTCGAAAGGTTGATATTAAAAATAGCTTTTGTCACAGGCGATTCTTTGTTCAGAATAAAATAACTTTTTTTCTGCCTTTAAAATTGTTCTTTTGTAGGAATAAGTTGAGTATATGAAGACAGAAGATGGTGATTGTGAGAGTAAAACTTTGTGTGTGTGTGTGTGTGTTAGTGTGTGTGTATGTGTGTGTTTTTTAGTGTGTCTGTATGTGTGTGTGTTTAAGTAACATTTCCTTAACATGTGTTTCAGTGGTACCTGCCTCTATTTAGAGCTGATTAAAAGAAGAAGTTCCTCAAGACTGAAGGCCTGATGTGGACCAGCAGGACCCAGAGCCTCTTATCAGAGTGGAAGAGAAGACCCTTACACCAGTCTGTGGTGGGAAACCAACTCAGTATGGAGGAGACCGATTAACAGGCAGAAACCCAAATTTAAAGACTCACAAAATCAATTTGAGCTCTTCACAGACTGACAATGAGGACGATTAAGAGGATGGTGAAATGACCAGTCCTGACTCTCTGCTAAAGAACTCATCAGACTCTGAATCAGAACTTGAAGACAGTATGAAAGACTGGAAGGAAAGCAGGGCTCCTGAATCAGAGGTAAAAACTGACAACAAATCTTTGAGCTGCTCTGAGTGTGGTAAGCAGTATGTCAGTAATCGGACTCTTCAAAGACACATGACAAGTCATTCAGGAGTGACGTCTTCAACCTGTCTGCTTAATAAGAAATGTGTTGGAGAGAAGACAAATGTAGAGTCACGTAGGAAAGTCCAGGCAAGGCCAAAATCAATAAGCTGTGATGACTGTGGTAAAAGATTTACTTCCAAATCACAATTAAACACACACACGAGAGTCCACACAGGTGACAAGCCGTTTCCTTGTGAACTTTGTGGACAAAGATTTAGTCGGAAGAATGCTTTAAACTCACACATGAGTGTCCACACAGGTGACAAGCTGTTTCCTTGTGAACTTTGTGGACAACGATTTAGTCGGAAGACAAATTTAAATACACACATGAGAGTCCACACAGGAGACAAGCCGTTTCCTTGTGAACTTTGTGGACAAAGATTTAGTTGGAAGACAAGTTTAAATGCACACATGAGCGCCCACACAGGTGATAAGCTGTTTCCTTGTGAACTTTGTGGACGAAGATTTAGTCATAAGACAGGTTTAAATACACACATGAGAGTCCACACAGGAGACAAGCCGTTTCCTTGTGAACTTTGTGGACGAAGATTTAGTCATAAGACAAGTTTAAATGCACACATGAGAGTCCACACAGGTGACAAGCCGTTTCCTTGTGAACTTTGTGGACAACGATTTAGTCGGAAGATAAATTTAAATGCACACATGAGAGTCCACACAGGAGACAAGCCATTTCCTTGTGAACTTTGTGGACAAAGATTTAGTCAGAAGACAAGTTTAAACAGACACACGAGAGTCCACACAGGAGACAAGCCATTTCCTTGTGAACTTTGTGGACAAAGATTTAGTCAGAAGACAAGTTTAAATGAACATATGAGAGTCCACACAGGAGACAAGCCATTTCCTTGTGATCTTTGTGGACAAAGATTTAGTCATAAGACCAATTTAAAGTCCCACATGAGAGTCCACACAGGTGACAAGCCATTTCCTTGTGAACTTTGTGGACAAAGATTTAGTCAGAAGACAATTTTAAATGAACACATGAGAGTCCACACAGGAGACAAGCCATTTCCTTGTGATCTTTGTGGACAAAGATTTAGTCAGAAGACCAATTTAAAGTCCCACATAAGAGTCCACACAGGTGACAAGCCGTTTCCTTGTGAACTTTGTGGACAAAGATTTAGTCAGAAGACAAGTTTAAACAGACACACGAGAGTCCACACAGGAGACAAGCCATTTCCTCGTGAACTTCGTGGACAAAGATTTAGTCAGAAGACAAGTTTAAATACACACATGAGAGTTCGCACAGGAGAAAAGCTGTTTCCTTGTGAACTTTGTGGACACATATTTAGTAAGAAGGCAACTTTAAAGTCACACATGAGAGTCCACACAGGAGAGAAGCCGTTTCCTTGTGAACTTTGTGGACAAAGATTTAGTCAGAAGACAACTTTAAACTTCCACATGAGAGTCCACACAGGTGACAAGCCGTTTCCTTGTGAACTTTGTGGACAAAGATTTAGTCGGAAAACACGTTTAAACTCACACATGAGAGTCCACACAGGAGAAAAGCCATTTCCTTGTGAAATTTGTGGACAAAGATTTAGTTGGAAGACAGATATTTACAAACACATGAGAGTCCACACAGGAGAAAAGCCATTTCCTTGTGAACTTTGTGGACAAAGATTTAGTCGGAAGACACATGTAAACAGACATATGAGGGTCCACACAGGAGACAAGCCATTTCCTTGTGAACTTTGTGGACAAAGATTTAGTCAAAAGATAAGTTTAAACTCACATATGAGAGTCCACACAGGAGGCAACCCATTTCCTTGTGAACTTTGTGGAAAAAGTTTTAGTCAGAAGTCAAATTTAAACAGACACACGAGAATCCACACAGGAGCAAAAACATTCTACCATAAAATATTAAAATAATTATACTGTAGGTCATGAGATGTAAAGTAAGTAAGTAAAGTTTAATTATGGAGCGCTTATCACAGATAAAATCACAAAGTGCTGTACAATAAAAATCAACGCTAAAAATGTACAAAGAATAAAACAAGCATAAGAACCACATAAAGCACAATCAAATATGATATTAGCACTGTCAGAGACATGGCTCAATGATGAAAACACAAATGTTTACATCGAAGGTTATGAATTATATCATATGAACAGAAATAATAAAAGAAGTTTGGAGTCGCTCTATTTGTTAACAATGAAATAAAATGTAAACTAATTAGCGAAATATCAATAATTGTTGATAATATCATAGAAATAGCACTTTGAGAATTTCATTAATGAAAAGTGCGTTATAAATTGAATTCATTATTATTATTATTATTAGAAATGATAACAAAAGAAATAATAAACAAGAATGATAAAAATATAATAATAAGTTGTGTATATAGATCACCAGGATCAAATATAGAAATATTCACTGATAAAATCTTGGAACTATTGGAAAAGAGTTGTAATAAAAAAGTTTTTTGTGTGGAGACTTTAATATTGATCTTGGAAATAAAACGGATTCAAATAACATCAGTACATTTACAAATGCAATGTATAGTTTAAATCTGTATCCATTGCTATCAAAGCCAACAAGAATTACAACACATAGTGCCACAATAATTGATAATATTTTCACAAATATAACAAATGGGGATGTGATAGGTGGTATTTTAACGACCGACTTAAGTGATCATTTACCAATTTTCACAGTATAAAAATGATCAAAGCGTCACAAAAGAGTTACAGCGAAAAAAAATAAACACGTCAAAAAAGCTTTGGATAAATTAAAAGATGATTTAGATCAACAAAACTGGAATGACGTGTATGTTGATGATGTGAACTGAGAATATGATGAGTTTATGAATATCTTAGAAGCTTTGTATGAAAAGAACTGTGTGCAAAAAATTATACAAAGAGAAATATTGTTGACCAACCATGGATGACAAAAGGGTTGAGAAATGCTTGTAAAAAATGTATTATTTGTATTCATGCTTCTTGAAATTGCGAAGTCAAAATGCTGAAGAAAAATATAAGAAGTATAAAAATAAATTAGTATGGATTATAAGGAAACATAAGAAGGAATATTATAGTGATTTATTAGATAAAAATGGTGATATGAAAGCAACATGTCGAGTAATGAATAGTGTTCTGAAGAATCATAAAGTAAAAACTGGTATTTCACAATATTTTGTAAAGGACAACGATAAAATTCATGATGAGAATGAAATTGTAAATGGATTTAATCAATATTTTGTGGATGTTGGATCAAGCCTTGCAGCTAAAATACCAAAAGTAGATAATAATGTGAACCATTCAATTATAGGTTGTGCAAACAGTATTTTTCTAAATGGAACTGACAAAGAAGAAATAATGAATGTAATAAAAAATCTTACAGGCAAGAGATCAAAAGACTGGGTGGACATGGATATGATGTTTGTAAAAGACATAATGAGTCATGTTATTGAGCCGTTTACATATATATGTAATTTATCATTCTCAACAGGAAAATTCCCAGATAATATGAAAGTAGCTAAGGTAGTTCCTCTTTTTAGAAATGGTGATAAATGTATGTTTAGCAATTATAGAACAATATCCTTGTTACCACAGTTCTCAAAAATTCTAGAAAAACTATTTGTGACCAGACTAGACCAATTTATAGACAAACAAAATTCTTTCATTCATTCATTCAACCTTTATTTATACAGGCTAGCCTCGTTGAGTCACGGGGACTCATTTACAAGAGGGACCTGTCTCACTCACACCAAACAACCATCCACTCTCACACTCACACC
The DNA here is from genome assembly GCA_038048925.1 of Garcialebias charrua. Taxonomy (NCBI): domain Eukaryota; kingdom Metazoa; phylum Chordata; class Actinopteri; order Cyprinodontiformes; family Rivulidae; genus Garcialebias; species Garcialebias charrua. The sequence goes on from JBBPBX010069585.1 coordinate 6,520, forward strand.
TAGGGTCAATTTAGAGTCACCAATCAGCCTAACAAGCATGTTTTTTGGTCTGTGGGAGGAAACCGGAGTACCCGGAGGAAACCCACGCATGCACGGGGAGAACATGCAAACTCCACCCAGAAAGGCCCCGGACCGGGATTTGAACCGGCAACCTTCTCGCTGAGAGGCAGCAGCTCTACCAGTTGTGCCACAGTGCTGCCCAATATTCTAAGCAACAGTTAGTATGGGTTTAGAGCAAAAAAAATCTACATCAATTGCTCTCATGAATTAATGGAACAAATAACTTCTGCTGTCGATCAAAAACTATATTGTGCCAGTATTTTTGTTGATTTAAAAAAAGCATTCGACACTATTGATCACACCATTCTCCTTGAAAAATTGAACAAATATGGTATTAGACAACCAGCATTACAGTGGGTATCTAGCTATTTGAAAGATAGGAAACAATTTGTACAGATAAATGATGTAAGATCTGACCTCTCTAATGTCACATGTGGAGTTCCTCGAGGCTCTGTACTTGGACAGAAGCTATTTATTTGATATGTGAATGACTTGGTAAATGTGTCAGGACGCCTTAAAAGTGTACTTTTTGCTGATGATACCACTTTTTTTTTTGTTTGGGTGAAGATATAGAGCAAATGTTGGAATTGATGAAGACAGAATTTGTCAAAATACAAACTTGGTTTAAACTCAATAAATTATCATTAAATCTAGAAAAAACTAATTACATGATATTCAGTAATAAAAAGAAAACTGTTGATGTTCCATTCAAAATTGAAGGTGTTGAGATTTGTAGAGTGAGTGAGGTGAAGTTTTTGGGTGTTATTATTGATGACAAACTGACATGGAAACAACACATAAATTCTGTAAGAATAAAAATAGCTAAATCTTTTTTTTTTTTGTGTAATTTTTTATTTTCATAGATTCCCAGGGAAGTATACTTTACAGGACTTTTAAGTATTTAACAGAAAAACGTCCAATATAAAAAGTCACTATATCACAAAATGAACGTCGTCATTTAAATATATATTGTACAATTATAGCATTGTCTTATGAAAGTCAAGACAAAATTTCAACTTCACTTCCCTGAGAAAATTTATAATGTAATTAGTAAATAGTGTGAAAAAAAGAACAAATTTAAAAAGTAAAAAAGCAACCCACACATAGCAGAAAATAATATAAAAAATATATAAAAAATAAACAAAAACACACAAAATAAAACACAACAATGTTGAATGGTTAAACTAAGGGGAGTGGATTATCTGGGTGATTTTATCAAGTTTGTTTTCAAAAAATGAAATCAGTTCTTTTAAGTTTTACATAGTCCACCCAATTCTGCCACCACTGACAGAATTGTTCAGTCTTGTAGTTGAGAAAGGCTGTTATTTTTTCCATTTTATATATATTAAATGTTATGTCGATCCAGTCATCTAAGGTAGGTTTGTCTTGTGATAACCATTTTCTTGTAATGTTTTTCTTGCTTGCTGTTAATAAAATAGTAATCAAAAATTTGTTTTTGTTTTTTGAAGACTTGAGGAATTATGCCAAAATACATAAGCTTGATTTCCAAAGGAATGTTCTGCTTGAAAATTTTTTGTAAGGCACTATGTAACTCTTTCCAATAATCTTTTATAACTGGGCAGTCCCAAAAGACATGATAATGGTTTGCATCTTGATTTCCACATTTTCTCCAGCATATAAAAGGATTTCCATCATAGTGGCTTTTCTGAGCAGGTGTGATAAAAAAATCTTACTAAATTTTTCCATCCAAATTCTTGCCATTGTAAGGATTTATTATATGTCTATTGGTTTCTCCACATTAGTGTCCATTCCTCCTCTGTTATTGTTAAATTGCCCTCGCTTTCCCATTTTGCTTTAATGTGTAGTGTTGAATAGTTTTTTAGATCTGTTAAGTTTTTATATATATGTGAAATAATTTTCCCTGTGATTTTTTATTTATAGGCATTAATAAAGATTTCCATTAGGTTTATATTCTTATCAGTAATTGGCTTAATTTTTGGATTAACAAAGTTTCTTATTAGTAAATATCGATAAAAGTCCTGCTTGTCCAGAGAGTTTCGAAATCATCTAAGATTTTGTTGTTAACAAACAAAAAGAGAAAGTGGCCAACAAAAACTGGCAGCAGAGCTGTCCCATCCAGTACAATCATTCATTGGACTGAAAAACACCAGTTGATCCTGGAACAACTCATTGACTTCCTTGTCAACCCCCCTATACTTGGCTTCCCAGATTTCTCACAGCCATTTGTTCTTCACACAGATGCGTCAAATCTGGGTCTAGGTGCTGTGCTATACCAAAAGCAGAGTGGAAAGCTTCGTGTGATTGCCTATGGCTCGCGCACCCTAACAGCTGCAGAGAAAAATTATCATTTGCATTCGGGGAAGTTGGAGTTCCTCGCCCTTAAATGGGCTGTAACAGAGAAATTCAGAGACTATTTATATTATGCCCCATTTTTCACTGTCTATAGTGACAATAATCCACTCACATACGTGTTGTCATCTGCCAAACTAAATGCAACAGGATGCCGATGGGTTGCAGAGCTGGCAGATTTTCATTTCTCTGTGAAATACAGGCCAGGAAAGGAAAATGTGGACGCAGATAGTTTATCCCGAATGCCTCTAGATGCAGAGTTTTTTATGAAAGAGTGTTCAGAAGAAATGCCATCTGACGTCATTGGGGCAACTACAGAAGCTGTAAAAAATCAAGATGAGTCCAGTGTGTCGTGGTCCATGTGTGTCTCAGTAGCATCTGCAGATTTGACCCCTGACACATCCATCATCCCACTAACACCAGAACAGATTCAGAATGACCAAAGAAATGATCCAGTTCTGGGACCAGTGATCCAGTTAAAACTAACCGCAAGCAAACCGTCAGGTGCACAACTCAAGCAACTTAGTCCACAAGTGGGGTGTTTGCTAAGAGAGTGGGACAAGTTGGAAATTGATGAAAGTGGGGTGTTGCACAGAAAGACAACAAGCAAAAAACAACTTGTACTCCCAGAAAAATATAAAAATACAGTGTTGAGGGAACTTCATGACGAAATGGGCCACCAAGGTGTCGACAGGACATCATCCCTGATACGGGACAGGTTTCATTGGCCATATATGCAGCGTGAGATAGAGAGCTATGTCATGAGAAGATGTGAATGTCTCAAACATAAGAAACCTAGTCAGGAAACAAGGGCTCCCCTCACCAATATAGTAACAACTCAACCATTTGAACTTGTCTCTGTTGATTTCCTACATCTCGAAAAATGTCTAGGGGGTTATGAGTACATCTTGGTGATTATTGATCATTTTACCCGCTTTGCCCAGGCCTATGCCACCACTTCCAAATCAGCTAAAACAGCTGCGGACAAGATCTTTAATGATTACGCCATGAAATTTGGTTTTCCTGCTCGTATTCACCACGACCAGGGTGGTGAATTTGAGAATCAACTATTCACACAACTAAAAAAATACTGTGGAATTGCAGGGTCCAGAACCACTCCCTACCACCCGCAAGGAAATGGACAAGTTGAAAGATTCAACCGGACATTACTCCAAATGCTTCGGACACTTACAGACAAACAGAAACACAACTGGAAGGATTCATTAAACAAAATGATCTATGCATATAACTGTACTCGGAGTGAGGTGACAGGTTTCTCCCCCTTTCAGTTGTTGTATGGGCGTTCTCCCCGATTGCCAGTTGACATGCTGTTTAATTTGACTCCAGAACAAGCAGACCATAATCATCATGGCTATATGGAAAAGTGGAAGCAAGGCATGGAGGAGGCTTATGGAATCGTCAGAGAAAATGCCCAGAAAGCCGGCCAGAGGAGTAAGAAATTGTACAACCGCAAGGTGAATAGTTCAGTACTACAACCAGGTGATCGTGTTTTAGTACGCAATTTGACACCTCGTGGGGGCCCAGGAAAACTGAGGAATCATTGGGAGGACATTGTTCATGTTGTTGTACGCCAGGTAAATGAAAATGTCCCAGTTTATGAACTCAAACCTGAAAAGGGTCAAAGAAGGTCAAGGGTCCTTCATCGCAATCTGCTCCTCCCATGTGACTCTTTGCCCCTTGAGATTCCAGTCCAGACTGGAAAGAAGAGGAGAAAAATGTTAAATAACAAAGGAGTGGAGCAGGCAGAGGAAGAGGATGATGATGCTGACGAATACTATCCTGTGCTATTTCACCAGCCAGCCCAGCCTGAGAAAGTAAGTCATATGCCTGCAAGCACAACCCAAGAGCTAGGAGATATCCAGTTTGAACAGAGCATAGCTCCTGAAATGGATCATAAACAAGGAGAAACAACTGTGATGGAATATGAAGAGTCTGGCTCTTGTAACGAGGAACAAATGATGGAGGATGCTACTGAACAACCTGCTTCAACTGGGATCATGGAGGATGCTACTGAACAACCTGCTTCAACTGGGATCATCAGAGAGGGAGTTCAGGCTCCTGAAGAAGCTCAACGACCGCAACGGCTTCATAGGAAGCCCAAAGTTTTTACATATGAGAGGCTTGGATCTCCAGTCTGCTATAACCTAAGGACTCCACCACAGCCCCCATACTTCACAATGCCATGGATGAACATTGTTCACCCATACTACATCTCATATGACTATCAGAGATGAGAGCAGGACATGGTGCACCACTGAACTGAAAGAATGGACACACATTGGGGTCATAGCATGATGGACTGTTTATTATAACATTCACAATGAGGGACTATTCTCTACGTGAACTGACATTATTGGCATCCAAGCCGCAATGTACTGGTCAATGAACTCTTGTTATGGAGTCACGGGATGACCACTAAGATGATGGACAAGTAGTGACTTTCATGTTTAAAACATGGACACTGGGTGTTTACCCTCAAAATGAGAATGTATGAAAAGAGTTCCAGTCTGTAAGTAGATTGAGTGACTTAAGGAATATTTTTAAGACTGATGGGTTGCTTCTCATGCTTTACTACTTTCCCAACATCGCATGAGTTGAGATGTTGGGGACAACATCTATTTTGTGGGGGAGTGTGTTACAGGGTATGATATTCATTTGACCGTGTTCATATTAGATCCAATTGTTTGATTATCTGCATTAATTTAGCTTGATTTGGTGTGTGCATGGAATGTAGTGGGGCTTTTGAAAGAATGGTGCGTTGGCGCAATAGTCAAAAGAGTCCACTAGGGGGACTCGTGCGCTCTTTACATTTAATACAAGAGTAAGTAAAGACGCACTGGTTTCAAGTCATCTCTTTTCTTATAATTGTCCTTTTTTATAAGGTAAGAAGTTAGATTAAACTTTCAGGAAAATGACATGAGTGAATGCTAGCCCTGTATGTGCGAGTTTGTATATGTTTAGTTTGTTTTGTGTCACGTATTAGTTATCTTGTTTTAATGTAATGTGTGAAGAGTGTTTGGCTAGCTACTTAGCTCTGTTGCTAACGTTAATAAGCCGTTAGCAACCTCTTCTGTTCGGCAGTTGGTTGATTAGCTTAAATGAGGATAACTGTAATTTTTATGAAGTACAAGTAATGTACTGTTCTTCATCATTTTGATATTCCTATTTTGCTCTTTATTAAATTACTTCTGACAGTAAGGTAACAACATTAATTCAAAGTAAAATGTTTAGATATTGTTGAGTAACTGTAATGTGAAATACTTGATTTTCTCTAAAAGAAATGTGGTGTTTACTTGTATTTAGAAAGGTTAAGAGTTGTACAAGGAAATATTTATAATTGTAATTTTTATGAAGTACAAGTACTGTAATGTACTGTTCTTCATCATTTTGATACAGTGTATTCCTATTTTTCTCTTTATTAATTTACTTCTGACAGTAAGGTAACAACATTAATTCAAAGTAAAATGTTTAGATATTGTTGAGTAACTGTAATGTGAAATACTTGATTTCCTCTAAAAGAAATGTGGTGTTTACTTGTATTTAGAAAAGTTAAGAGTTGTATAAGGAAATATTTCTGTGTTTTGCTTTTGACGTTCGGCTCTTTACATTTAATACAAGAGTAAGTAAAGACGCACTGGTTTCAACTAGTCATCTCTTTTCTTATAATTGTCCTTTTTTATAAGGGACAACACATACATACAAATGCACGCATACAGCTTCCTTCCAAGTCATTTCACTTCCAAGTGATGCCTGGAAGACAGATAAAATAGATAGAACAAGAACATAGTGCTCTGCATTAACAATTTATAAAATCTCTTCAAAGTTTAAGAAGAAAGTTGGTTGTTGGGCCAATCCAAAATGGAAAATAGGAGAGTTAAACTTAGATCACGTAAACAACCCTGACATCTAGTGGCCACTGTATAGAATTCATACTCTTTCAGTCTGTTTATGTAATTTGTTGACCTTTAAAGGTGCTTCCTTAGGCATTTAGATTATGGCCTACTTAATAGTTACATAACTACTAAACTTTCAACTTAAGTTCACACAATTTCTCAAATTGTGAAAGTGGTCACGAAAAGAACAAAACATATTGAGCGCAAATAATTTTAAACCAAACCTCAGGTATAACTGGAAAAATAATCAAATGAGTGTTGTTATCAAAGTCAAAATCAAAGTCAAAATTTCTTTATTTGCATTACAACAATGTATTACAACTCGTTTTTCTACACCCATTCACCCAGAACAGTAAGAGCAAGAGACATGTACAATAAAACATCATATGGCTGGCAGATAAAGAAATTATATTTTATAAACTTCTTGTGCTTTAATGGTAATGATTGTGTTAAAGTGTTTTAAACTAGTGCTTCTTACGGTCTTGAATGATTAATTTTGTTAGATATGTTAAAAGTAAATTGAATGTTTTGACTCATTTTGCTTTTCATAATTATAAAAAATATTCATATTTTTTTTAAAATAGGCATATTTTTATATTCACTACATACTGCACATCAGAAGAGAAAAAAAACAAACAAACATAGAGCCACAAGAAAAAGTGGACCAGTCATTTCAAGTGCATATATAATTAAAATTTGAATTAAATATTTAATTATTTTTTGGACTTTTTATTTACATAGAAAATTGATTGTTGTGTGATCAAATTAAAGCGTTTTTAATGAAACAGTACTACATTACCCAGCATCATCATTCGATATTAAAATTAGTCCAGTTGGGCCACCGTAGTTGTTGTGTTTGTGAAGAGACCAAGATGGCGAATGAACTGGACAGAGTGCGAATCTCAGCTGCGGAACTACGAGCTGAAGCTTCGTGTTCAGCCAACGTTACTAACTGTGTGAAAGGTGAGAGGTTCTGAATCTTATGTTTGGAATACGCTTGGAAAAAGTTACAAATTTAAAGTGAAACTGCAAAACAAGTTGGCGGAAAGTGACGTACGGACTGAGCTGCTAAGTTTGTAAGCAGCTAATGTTAGCATTGTGCCTGTTTTGCGCTCAGTTTGTTTCACCCCCTTTTCTCTTTTTAAACCAAGCTAAACTGATTTTAACCATCCACCACTTAACTTCTGTGTTTTTCCTTTCTCATATCACTTGTTTTATGTAACCTTGTTCTATTTAAGTGCCACAAAACTCAAAAAGTGTGCCCTTATTAGTTAGTTATAAAATTAAACGTGTAGCCCCATAGTGGTTTAAATAAACGTTTGACGTTACCAAGTTTATCATTACTTTCTTATAGAAAAGAACAATGTTCGTATGAAAATATCTTATTTTTGATTGTCAAAAATGTAAGTTTTCATATTTTCACCCGAATATTATTTTCTCAAAACTGTTCTTCCAAATATTCTGCATGTGTTTTAAAGTGAGACTAAACCCAGGTTGAGACGGTAACTCCTCCTTCCAAAATCTCCCTGAAAATGGGCGTGTCGAGAGACAAGGAAGGGTGGAGGTAGAGTTGTGCTTTTGTTCACGCCTCCACCTGCAACAACCTAAAACAAATTAAACCTCTAGCCAACAACATACACCAAGCAACAACAAAGAATAAACATGTAGATGTATTTATCTATTCCACCCATTCCATCCAAAACCAAAGGCCTAAAAAAATGAAAATGAAAATAAAAATAAAACCGCTTGTCAGGAGTGAAATGCAGCACTTCCATATAAGGTATGCACTTCTCATCTCTGCAGGGGATTGGCTCTGCTTGAACCACCTGTGTGACATCACACATGAGCAGACATGTCACACATGAGCGTTTGCACAAATAAGAAAATTAAGGTGTAATCCACCAGTTCAACCCATAGAACTACCGTAAACACATTTTTAGACCAAATATTGCCAAATATTGCCAATTTACACAGATATGCACAATTATGTGAGAATAAACACAGCCATAGTGCTAGATAACATTTTAAACACATTCTAGGGAGTTTATCAGCTAAAAAAAGTTGATTTTGGGTTTAGTCGCACTTTAACTTGTCGATGATTTACTTACTTTAAAATCAAATCATGGTAGCCTACTGTATACAGTACTTGTTTTCAGTTAACCTTTAATGGCTTCCTAATGGCAAATGTTTTGTCACTTCAGGTTTTTTTGAGCATATTTTAAACAATGCAAGTTTTACTGACGTGCTGTAAAATAAACACGTCCTTTTTCCAAGCAAAGTTATGCGTAAGACACACACACACACAAACAAAACAAAAATCAAGTTATTTATACAATTTAAAAGTGAAAATAAAAAAGACCATAGGTTGAATTAACCGTGTCAGGCCTTACTAGAGTCAGAGTCAGAGAGTCTTTATTGGCATTTGCACCGCATGCGGTATATGTGATGAAACGAGATGATGTACACAGGGTCCCAGTTACATCCAACAACAAAATGCAAGAGACGTGAAGAGAACTAGTGTCACATGCTCAAAAAGAGACTCTTTAGTAATGTTTTGAAGCTATCCAAAGTCAGTTATTCTTATTTTAATTCATGTTTTTGTGCGGACTAGAAGTGACATAACTACAAAATTACTTATTTATTCAAGTTTGGTATGTGAAACATCTAATGTGCTTTTTTGACTTGAGTTCTTGCAACTACTGTATCAACAAAAATTTCAATTTTAACTTGTGACAAGCTAATAGACTGAGGTCAATATGGGTGTTTTTATGATCATGTTTCTCACTCCTGTTAAATGGTGAGCTGGCACATTTTGTACCATTTGCAAAGAGGTGACTGACCTAAATCTACAAAAAAGGACTGATCTAAACAAGAATATTGGAACAGGAAAACGTGGATTCCTTAGAGAAACAATTTACTATCAGTGATAACAGATGACTTTGTTACATATAAAGTGAATTATTGTGGTTCCTATCAGCAGTGTTGAGTCTACACATCAGTGGCAAGGATGCTTAAAAAATGGGTAACCTTTCAGAAGATATGCACCCTTTCAGGGCAGCTGGGTGTTAAACATGGACAGACGATGCAAGGACGAGGATGTTCATCATAATGAACTCCACTTCAAATTTTGCTATTGTTAAAATAACTGAAAAGTGACTCACTTTAAAAAGCGACTTACCTGTAGGAGTTGTTACCACTTGTCAGTGCAGAGGAGCTACACCAGAATGAGCAGATTTGCAGTTCTGGTAGAAAACTTTCTACCTTCTATTCTTGCATCTCTTTTAACATAATACACCAGGGATTTCTATTACCATTGTTAATCTTATTGCATTTTACATTTTACCTTCCTTAGTGCATATACAGTTAAGGAAACATGTGTAAGAGTTTTACAGTATTAGATTCATATAAATATTTAACTTCAAGCAGATAAACTTGATGGAGTAAAAAAAAAGAGTTGTAAATTAAGTGTGCACAGCAGATTTTGATACTTCTTGAGTATATCAGCCTTCAGTGATATGTAATAGGCCTGTTGTGATAAACAATAAATCAATTAATTGCATGATAATTGAAAATTATTGACCTCATTTTCATTTATCGGCTTTATCATTTCTTCGTGTCTCTCTCTTTCTACTGAAGACATCGCTCAACTCCGGTGCTCTTCACTGACCCCTCCCTTTCTCTTTTCTCTTTAAAATCTGTTTTAACCATCCAAACCGTTTTTTGATCGTTAAATCAGCTAAGCTGAGAAGCTAAGCTAACAGGCTGACCATGGGAAAAAACCTCTGTTTTGTCAGACCTCTTAAATTCATGGTTGAAACCAGTGCCTTTGTCTAAAAAGTTATTTTTCTTTGCAAAATAAAGCTGAAAACTTGTTTACTGATTTTTTTTTATTAAAAGCATCGTGGAACAAATGCTATGCTAAAGAGCTCAAACTACACCTAGCGTCCGCCATTTTGAGAGCCGAAAAACGGGAACGAGAGACAGCCCATGTCACGTCAAGGTGTCTCCCTCCCATTTTTCTTAAAGAGACACGCTGCTCGCTCCCTCACTATCATCCTTCAGTTCAGTCTTATACTGTCATCCGGTGGTCAAAAAAATTACTGCACGCAAAACAAATTAACCAACGTTCCTTCTTAAATTTGACAATACAGTACAGTAATTGCAAATTTTTGCCAAATTTCCAACAATATTGTCATTTATAGCAATAATTTCTGAGACAATTAATCACCCAGCAAAACTTGCTATCGTGACAGGCCTAATATGTAACAAAAAAATTGTACTCCCCAAAAAATAAGAAATTGATGCTGAAAATGAATACTCAAATTAAACTTCTGTGTTGATTAAATTTTCTTGTCATTTTTGCAGAGGAGCAACAGGAACCTCTTGCTCACAAGCAACATAAAAACCGTGAAGTAAAACGTCCTGATCTGCAGCGTTACCAACTGGCATCTGGACACGGACGGCGTTGTCGGGACAGCGAGGAAGGAGAGAGTGCTCCAAATGATCCACTACAAGCTAAAGTACAACAGTCTGATGGATCATCTCAGAGTGAGAAAATGAAAGCTTCTAAAAATGCTTTTGAAAGACAGGAATGCACAGACAGTGGGTCAGTTATGAAAAAAAAGGAAGAAGACCAAAAGAGGGGTGATGGCAGTTATGTCCGCACTAAAACAAATGCACATGATAAGAAAGTGCTTGGTGAAAACGACAGAGAACATCAAGAAAATGGAGCTATTAAACCTGCAAAGAAATCCCGCAAACCTGACCGAGAGTTTTACCAGCCTGGGAGCCGGAGGAGTAACCTGGGAAAGGACTGTGGTGCTGTGGATAAGCCACTTTCTAGAAATCAAGAGCAAAACTCTGAGCCAGAATCACATTTGAATACAGAGACAAGGGAGAGGAATGAAAAAAAATCTATACACAAGCAGGGCGGAAAAGATAAAATAAGAGCTGTTCAGGAGACCATAACATTGTCTAATCACAATGAAGACACTAGAGAACAAGGACGCCAAAATGTGAAAGTGCCTCTACTTCCTGTTGATGCTTCATTAGATAAAATTACAAGCAAAGTTGAAAAACTCAACTTAAAAGAGAAAGTTAAAACGGAGCATGCAAATAAAGATAGAGGGGAGAAAAGCCATAAAGAAAGACGAGGTCAAGCTGAAGAAACCAAAGATGAAGAAAGAATGGATAAGAAAGACAAGGGAAGCTGCAGAAGAAAGGGAGTGGAAAGACAAAAAGAGAAGAATCTTGAATCCAAAAGAGGAGACAAAGCAGGCCGTGATGAAAAAAACAACCAGAGGAAAACGGAGAAGGAGAAAGACAAGAGGGCTCCAGATGCAGACGGGAGAAAAAATGAGAAGACTAAAGAAGCTCACCAAAGCAAAAGAAAAGATAAATACAGAGAAAACAGAAAAATAAATGACAGCAGTTGCAGGGATGGGGAGAAAGCTGCCAAAGTGGACATCAATTTAGACAAGACTGCAGGACAAGGTGATCGGTACAGATCTAATGTAAACAACAGCACACCTTCCTCAAAATGCTATTCAAAATCCGATGTCCGACACTTGCGGAGCAGAACTTACAGCAGTAGCTCAGCTAGTAGTGTGACTAGCCAGGATGATCCCAGGCGGCAAATGGACACGGACAGCACCAAATGGCCACATCGTGACACAGGCCAAAAAAAGAAAGGTGGGATAGACAACGAGGAGAAAAGGCGACACTTGCAAAGCTGGACAAGCAATAAGGATTCATCCTCAGAATCTCTGGACAGGACTGGGATGTCCGACAGAGAAGAAGACAAGAGGCGACGGCGGAGAAGAAGAGTCGGGGAGGAAGAAACAAGTATAGGAAGGCAAAAAGAGGAAGGGAGGGCACCAAAGTCTAACAAAGGTGGAGGTCGGGGAATCCTAAGGGTCTCTTTAGAAAAAAAGTCTGGTACCTCATCACACAGTGGGGATGCACAGAATTGCAAGGAAGCACCAGCTCCTCGTGG
>JBBPBX010069586.1:7850-18819 GCA_038048925.1 Garcialebias charrua
ATCCCACTCACATTTTGATGTTGTCGGTACCGGGAGTTGAAGCAGCGATCTTCTGATCACAGGCCCACTTCTCTAACCTCTGCACCACCACTCCCCAACCTGGGAATACATAGTTCCCATGTGACGTCACATCCGTGTAACTTCCGGGTGGACCCTCATTTCGAGAGGCAGTGCAGCAGACAGCGCGGTCTAATGGATGTTCATTTTTCACGTTTTTTTTGTTTTGTTAATTTCTAATTAATTGCAATGGTTACTTTGTGTTGGTGTCACGGTGGTGCGGTGTGTGGTTGATGAGTCCCGTGGTGCAGACAGGTAGACTCAGAGGCACGAGTAAAACCAAAAATACTTTAATAAGATGAAAACAAAACAACTGACGAGGCAGTTACAAAACTATACGGACGCTCTACTATGGCTGAGTACTAAACACTAAACACTGTAAACACTAAACCCAAACATGAAGACGAGATGTACTCACAGACCAAGGAGCTGGGGAACGACACACCAGGGTAACAGGGACAATGACCCGACAATGAGACACACATGAATCCTGACTAATATACACAACCTAATTAATGCTGAACACAAACACCTGTGACGCTGAGCAGACAGACCAACAGAGGAACAGACACAGGATGTAAGGAGGGGATGGAGCCAATCCTTACAGTACCCCCCCCTCAAAGACGCCCCCCGGCGTCCCCAAAAAACACAGGGCGGGCAGAGGGAGGAACCGTAAGGACGGCGGGCACGAGAAAACACAAGGACAGGGGACAAAACACAAGGACAGCAAACCAAAAACCGACAGGAACAGGACCTGGGACAAAAGCTAAACACAAAAACAAAACTAGAACACTAACGAGCGCCCAAACAACGAGGCCAAGATGTCGACCTCGGGCATGGACCCCTCAGGTGGACGACCGGGAGACTGTCCATTGCGCAGGACCCCCTCCGGTGGACGACCAGGAGGCAGTCCACACCGCAGAGAAACCTCAGGCGGGCGTCCCGGGGACCATCCATCGAGCAGGAACTTCCATCGAGGACGAGGCCTCAGGACGGTCGAAGACGAGGGTGGGACCCTCCAGGGCCCACCTAAAACAGGAGCCCCCTCATGCGGCACAGCGGCGCCAAGCGTAGAGACGTCTCTGGGCGTAGAGGCCTCGTGCGTGGAGACCTCGAGCGTGGAGACCTTGAGCGTGGAGACCTCGAGCGTGGAGACATCAGACGTAGAGACCTCGAGCGTGGAGATCTCGAGCGTGGAGACCTCGAGCGTGGAGACCTCGAGCGACCACCTGGAGTAATAAACACGAGGGGGTCTCTCCTGAGACCCCTCCGGACAGCAGTGAGGGGGTCTCTCCTGAGACCCCTCCGGACAGCAGTGAGGGGATCTCTCCTGAGACCCCTCCGGACAGCAGTGAGGGGGTCTCTCCTGAGACCCCTCCGGACAGCAGTGAGGGGGTCTCTCCTGAGACCCCTCCGGACAGCAGTAGACGTGAGGGGAACCCTCCAAGGACCCCTCAAGACAGGACACGTGAGGGGGTCTCTCCTGAGACCCCTCCGGACAGCAGTAGACGTGAGGGGATCCCTCCAAGGACCCCTCAAGACAGGATACGTGAGGGGGTCTCTCCTGAGACCCCTCTGGACAGCAGTAGACGTGAGGGGGTCTCTCCTGAGACCCCTCTGGACAGCAGTAGACGTGAGGGGGTCTCTCCTGAGACCCCTCTGGACAGCAGTAGACGTGAGGGGGTCTCTCCTGAGACCCCTCTGGACAGCAGTAGACGTGAGGGGGTCCCTCAACGACCCCTCTGGACAGGAGACGTGAGGGGGTCTCTCCTGAGACCCCTCTGGACAGCAGTAGGCGTGAGGGGGTCTCTCCTGAGACCCCTCTGGACAGCAGTAGGCGTGAGGGGGTCTCTCCTGAGACCCCTCTGGACAGCAGTAGGCGTGAGGGGGTCCCTCCAAGGACCCCTCGAGACAGGATACGTGAGGGAGTCTCTCCTGAGACCCCTCTGGACAGCAGTAGGCGTGAGGGGGTCTCTCCTGAGACCCCTCTGGACAGCAGTAGGCGTGAGGGGGTCCCTCCAAGGACCCCTCGAGACAGGAGACGTGAGGGGGTCTCTCCTGAGACCCCTCTGGACAGCAGGAGACGTGAGGGGGTCTCTCCTGAGACCCCTCTGGACAGCAGGAGACGTGAGGGGGTCTCTCCTGAGACCCCTCTGGACAGCAGGAGACGTGAGGGTGTCCCTCCAAGGACCCCCTGAGACTGGATACTGGACCCTCCATCGACGTGGAGGCGTCAGCGACGAGTGGGTCCTCCATGGACGTGGAGGCGTCTGCGAGGAGCGGACCCTCCATGGATGTGGAGGCGTCTGCGAGGCCGAGACCCTCTGGACACGGCGAGGGACCCTCTGGTGGCGGCGTAGATGCAACGCCCTCAGTTCGTGATGTAGCGCCCTCTGGTGCTTCAGGCAGAACAGCGCCCCCTGGTGCTTCGGTCAGAACAGCACCCCCTGGTGCTTCGGTCAGAACAGCACCCCCTGGTGCTTCGGTCAGAACAGCACCCCCTGGTGCTTCGGTCAGAACAGCACCCCCTGGTGCTTCGGGCAGAACAGCACCCCCTGTAGGTGCTTCAGACAGGACAGCACCCCCTGTAGGTGCTTCAGACAGGACAGCACCCCCTGTAGGTGCCACAGGCAGGACAGCACCCTCTGTAGGTGCCACAGGCAGGACAGCACCCTCTGTAGGTGCCACAGGCAGGACAGCACCCTCTGGTGGTTTGGGAGCAGCGCCCACAGCGCCCTCCATCTTGGCCTTACTCTCCTCCTGCCCCATCTTAGCCAAAGTTAGGATCTGAATGAAACCTGGGTCAATTACAGAACAGGGACTGTTAACAATGATGTCTACAATAATGGAGTATGTCTTATATTTGTAACAAGGGTCCGGTTTATTGACAGCAGCATAAAACAGTCTTTTTATCTGCTGGAACATGTGAATGGCCTCCTCGGATCTCCGTCCCACAGCGACCCCTGTGGTCGAGGTGGGATCTGTCCACCCTTCAGTGTGTCTTGCAGGCTCTTCCTGTGAGAGTCCTGCATGAGTAGCGACCCCTGTGGTCGAAGTGTGAACAGGCTGCTCCCTTTGTGAAGGAGTCCTGTCAGACTGCTTTCCTTCAGCTGTGTCAGCAGTGTGGCGTGCAGGAGTCTCCGTGACTCCTGCAGACATGGTGTGAGGGAACACATACCCCCCCTCCAAAGAACGTCTCCCCCGAGACGTCACAGTGCATGGACGTGGGTACCCCTCCCCCTTTGAAACGCCCGCCGGCTCCACAGACAGCGTGGGAGGATTACGGGGGAGAGCAGGCTGAAAACCGGAAGTGCGCGGCTTCGCTGGTCGCCGCCTTCTCCTGCGGCCTCGTGTCTCTGGAACTGGAAACGGCAGGAGCCCTCCCGGGTCTGGGTCCGAATCCGAACCGTCGTCGGACACATCCCACAACGAGATGGCTCGTGCAGGAGCGAAGGTGAACCGGTCGGAGCAGCCGCCCCGACGCTCCCTCGCTCGCTCTGCTATCAGCATTGGTGATGGAAGCTGCTCTGGTTCGGACCTGTTGCTGCTCCAAACGGGCTCGGTTCGAAACCCGCCAACTCTGATGGCTGCAGCCTCCTTCCGAGCAGACATCTTCAGCCTCTAGGTGAGTCTATGTTACCTGTCCGCGGGACTCAAAATGGTCGGGTCATTCTGTCACGGTGGTGCGGTGTGTGGTTGATGAGTCCCGTGGTGCAGACAGGTAGACTCAGAGGCACGAGTAAAACCAAAAATACTTTAATAAGATGAAAACAAAACAACTGACGAGGCAGTTACAAAACTATACGGACGCTCTACTATGGCTGAGTACTAAACACTAAACACTGTAAACACTAAACCCAAACATGAAGACGAGATGTACTCACAGACCAAGGAGCTGGGGAACGACACACCAGGGTAACAGGGACAATGACCCGACAATGAGACACACATGAATCCTGACTAATATACACAACCTAATTAATGCTGAACACAAACACCTGTGACGCTGAGCAGACAGACCAACAGAGGAACAGACACAGGATGTAAGGAGGGGATGGAGCCAATCCTTACAGTTGGGTCAGTGGGTGTTCCAGTCGGGTAGACGTTTGGGCAACGTGCAGGTTTCACTTAATCCAAAAAAGTAAACGTGAATGATTTATCTCATCGGAGAAGCTCACAGCAGCTCCATCGCTCTCTCGGATCTGCTCAGAAGACGTTGTGCTTTTGGCCGGTAAACAAAATATTCTACATAAATCATTTTGTGAAACAATGTTAGAGTACAACTGTCTGTGTGTTAGAGCTGTTTTTTTATACTTATTTAGCAACACCGTCTTGCATGCTGTGGTTAGCTTAGCATCTCGCTAACGCGACAACGGCCTCCTCACGGTCCACCGGGACCGGCGGGGAGACCGTCCCAGTGGGAGAAGGAGGACGGGAGCCAAGTCGTGCGGGCGACGCGTCGGTCCCATGGGACGTGCCCCCGCGGCCGCGACGGATCCACGCCGTCCGACCTGAGCTCGACGGACCCTCCGCTCCAGATGCTAACAACATGCTAACTTCCAACACGGTAACACTCAAAGTGCTGGTTCTGGTCCGTGTTCAGCCTGGACTGTTTGTTGGCTGTGTGTTATTTTAGTTAAACCTTTTTTTAGCTGGTTAGATCTGATTGAGACAGTTTACACATCTTTTTTGGATTTAAAGCTGTGAAGCTCTGTGCTATGAAGCCGGTGTGCGCTCCTCGTAGTAATTAAATAATTAATGATATCAGAGTAACTACTTTGTGACTAGTTGTCCGATTCGTCTGCCATGATTTCTTTCTCAAACTCATTTAACTCCGACCACTGCCATTTTGCTCTTGTTCCTTGGTGAAGCTGTGGTAGCTCGTGTTTTTGTCCGTATAATTTGCTCTGGTTGTTCGCGTCTGCTTGTTCGCCTGCTTGTTCGCCATCTTGCTCGCCTTTTCCGCCTTTAGATGTGGTGCGGAAGCCGGTATTGCGCAATACTGGGGGCGTGTGTGGGAACTATGTATATCCTTTAAAAAAAAAAAAAAAAAAAATTAAAGTCAGCTTGGACATGGGCCTAAAATTAGTCAAGCCAGTTCAGTCAAGGCTTGGTTTTCAAGACGGGCTGCACCACTGCACGTTTGTAGCTTATAGGGACAACTCCTGAGGGAAGACTGCTATTAATAACAGCAAGGATCACCTGCCTGATGCTGAAGAAAACCTCTTTTAATAAATGAGAGGGGACAAGGTCATGAGGGGAACCTGATGGCTTAATATGGCCAACCACATTCTCTAAAAGGGTCAGAGTCACTGGGTCAAATCTATCAAACACAGCCAGGCAGGGGACCAAGCAGGAGGGGTCAAAAGCAGGGGCTGAAATAAGGGCCCTTGTGGTAACAACCTTATTTATATTAAAAAAAATGCAGGAAGTTATTACAAAGTTCAACAGTAACTTCCAGGTACAGTGTGGGGCCTTCAGAACAAAGGCAATAGTTTTAAAAAGGACACGTATGTTATTATGATTAGACAAATTGTGTCTGACAACAAGTGTTCTTTTTTTTTTGCCTCTGTGTTCAGGTATTGACGTAGACAGTCATTTAGAATGTGAAACTGAACCTTCAGTTAATGCTTTTTCCATTTCCATTCAGCTCTGCAACACTCTCATCTGGCTGCACAAGTTCTTATTTCCATTGAACCAGGGTTCAGGTTTACCACCCGTTAGTGTATGACATTTCTAAAGGCTTGTAAACATTTAAAAAGTGTATTGAGGATAACTTTTGTACACTAAACTTTCTTTAAAAAAAACACATCTTCTGCAGGGTGTCAATTTTTCATACATTCTGAATGAATCAACATAGAAGTTTAGAAGGATAAAGACCTGAAAGTCAAGGAACTTTTTTTTTTTTACAAATCTGGAAAGGATTGTGTAAACTCAAGCATTATATTGAATAAGATCAGTAGTGTAACCATCATAAAAAATCATAAAACCAGCAACACTACAAATATCACATCTTTCATGCATCAGAAGTTGTATAAACATCTATTAAATCAGATCTTGAGTTTAGCCTGAAAGCATTAAAAATGTTTAAACTGTAAAATCAGGTCTTTGTGCATTTTTAGGATGACAAACAAAACAACTCCTCTGTGAATTAATACATTTAGAACATTTGGAGATCATTTTCATTTAGTTTATTTACAGAAAAGTGGAAAAAATAGATATATTGACTCTGACTTTCCTGAAAACAGCTGCAAAACCATTTTCTTTACACTTATGTCTCAACAGATTTAAAAAAAGCGAAAAAAACTCATTAATGAGACACATTTTCCCACACTGTTCAACAGCTTAGTCCAAAGAATATATGGAAGCTGCTTATACAAGAAAAGAGAGAGAGAAAAATAAAATCCTTAGTGGATTAAATAAAAAAGAGACGTTTTTTTTTTCTTCTCCTCCACACACAGTAGTAAAAGGGTATTAAACCCACCCCACCCACAAGCCTAACATATAACACCCAAATGCCCCCTGACTCCCTACCCCCTGTGTAGATTGAAATGTCAGCAAAGCTTTGGACTGCTGCGGCTCATGTTGGAGCCTGGCTCAGGATTAATGTACATATGGGGAACAATTGAGCACTTGCACTGCTCATTCAGGCCATTTGTCCACATCCTTCCCTCATACGCCTGCACAGGGGTGCAGGAGGCTTCACTTTAAGACGAGACAAGCACTTTGATGTACAAAGATGAGAGAAGAGAGGGGGTGGGGAAGGAAGGAAACGAGAGGGTTTAACCATCTTTTGTCTTTCACTCTAAATCCCTGTGTTTTGCCTTAAAAACAAGCCACTGAAGCCATTTACAAGCTTTGCCCCGAGAGAAGTGTGAGTGCAGATTGGAGCAAAAGCTATGATGCTGGTGTTGAGGGTTATTGTTCAATCCCTCTGCCTATCCACACCCTAGAGATGCAGGTTTATTGACTGTGCAAAACAAAAAGGTTCAAAATGCTCTGTAGCTGCAACTTGCGCTAACAATTAGGTCACTACTACAACTATACTAAAGCTCCAATAAAACCAAATGCTATTGTTCAATTCAGCAGGCTTCACATAGAGGTTTGGTGAGGTCAGCTTACAGCAATTTGAGTCACAAAAAGATACAAATCATTTATTTGGTCTATATCTCAACTCTAGACCTCTATCACTTGTGTCATCGCACCCCTCAACGATCCCTCTTAGTGCACTGAAACACGTTACTGTTGCTCCGTCAATCAATAATCAATTACTGGAAGCCTATATTGCAGCTTCCTGTGTAGCTTTCGAACACTGCCTTATGATTTTTCTCTGCCACATCACAGTAAGCCGTACATGAAAACAGCGTGCGGATCAACAGATTAGTTTTGATGTTGTTTATTGATGGTTTGCTATAAGATAAAGATTGAACATGTGGGGATGTGCACCCTACAACCCCCCGACCATCTTCAACTTTATAAAGTTAGTCTCAAATCCAATTCTGCTCCAAATAATTACCGTATTTTCCACCGTACACATCGCACCGCCATATAAGTTGCATCAGTCTAAATATGTCTAATAAAGTGGAAAAAACATAAATAAGTTGCTTTGCCGTATAAGTCACATCTATTATGCAGGCACCGCTGATAACCCGGAAACGTGGGCCAGTGAAAATCAATTGGCTGCCAATTGACCTGAGGTCAGTTGGCTGTGGTGGCTATTTTAAATTGTGTTGACACCAAAAGTTTTCAGTTATAAATGTACAACCAATGATTACTTTCTGACAGTTTCATTTAGTGGTTCATTAGATATTTTGCAAGATGTAGACAAAAAAAAAATCATTCATGCATTTATGTTTAGAAAATTGAAATGATAAAGTGACAACTATTTGCAAAGTGTATTTTGAGATCTGAAACAAACACACAAACACAAAAACAGTATGAGCCAATGATTTCCTAAGAAATGTCAATAGTATTTGACTATCAAATGCTTTGTTCACATAGAATTTTCTAGTACTGTACATTTTAAGTAACATTTTTATCACAACATTTGATCACTTTTTATGAGAGAAACCTAAAATCTCCTACTAGATTATACTATTCCAAAATAATACAATGATACACACTGTAAGTAGCTTTCAAGTTCAAATACATAAAACAAAATAAAGACAAACGCAGGAAATTTGCTAAACGCAGAAATAATACAATTTTGCTGTTGTTGTTGCTGTTTTACAAAATTGACTCTTTTTTTTCCAGCCAGTTAGTTTAGTTGAACAAAAAAAAAGCTTTAAATGGAGCTTTGTTCACGGGAAACAAAAGCCATGCATGACAATTCTTTCTTTAAAATCAAAAAGGCAAATAAATAGGAGGAACTGTTGATGTTAATTTAACAATCGATTGCAATCATGCTACGTGTAGCTTAATTAATGCAGTTGGTGGTGCATTTTTCAAAGTACAGAGAGGTTGCTTTAACTTATTGACTAATGGAATACAGACTTATTGTTTTCAAATTACTCTAAATTATCATCAATCAAACAATCCGATGATGTAACCATTGCCGCTCAGTACACAGAGTACACAGAGTACAAATCTGGATATTCAGTCAGCTCTGCCTGCATAGAAACTGTCACATCAGTCAGTTTTATAGCATATATCATAGAAAAATAAACTGTATAATGTCACTTATTGCCTGCTGCTAAAACATAAAAGCAGACAATAATGCTTTGCTGTGTGTGTGTGTGGTGGTGGTGGTGGTGGTGGTGGTGGGTCTATCCAACTGACCTTATTATTACAAAAAATGTGTTTAGCTCAGTCAGTTTCACAGATTCTGAGCTATTATTTAGGGAGGAAGTGACATTTATCCTCAACACATATACAAAGCAAAGCATTATCAGATTGCCCAGAAACTTTGGTTTAATGTTTGCCTGTAACTCTTTGAAATCAAACATGTCTGGCTGTTAAAAAATCCCTATAAACCACTGAAGAGATTGTACTGAAACTTTTAGGAAATGATCACGAGATGCACATCCATACCTCATTGACTTTTGGAGTCAACCTACGTAGTTTCATAAAGGCTACAGCAGTCAACTAACCATAGTAAACAACGTCAATAATTCAATTAGTTTTACAGATACTGAACTAAAATGTGACATGATAGCTGAGAGTCAGATTGATCATGTTTTCATTAAGGGTGCACCAATAAATCGGCCCCAATTTCCTTGATTTTGGGAAATCGGAGATCGGCCAATACTTACATGAGAAACCGATTGTACTTTTTGTTGTTGTTGTAGTGTTAACAACAATTGTCTGAACTTCATTTAATAATAATAATAATAATGAATTTAATTTATAACGCACTTTTCATTAATAAAAATCTCAAAGTGCTACAAAGTGCAACAAAAGCAAAGATCAAATAAAACAAGTGATAAAATAAAGTAAAATCAATAATAATATCAACTAAGATCAATGATAAAATCATGTGGCTTAAAAATAAAATAAAAATAAAACAAGTGATAAAATCAAGCAAAATAAATAATAATATCAACTAAGATCAAAGATAAAATCATGCGGAGGCAGAGTAGGCTCGCTTAAAAAGAAAAGTCTTTAAGCTGCTTTTAAAGTCAACCAGTGACTGTGGAGCTCTCAGGCAGTCAGGGAGGGAGTTCCATAGGCGGGGGGCAGCCAAACAGAATGCCCGGTCTCCCATGGTCCTTAATTTGGTTCGTGGAATATGAAGGAGATTATTGTTCTGTGATCGTAGAGACCGGATGGATGAATATGGTGCAAGAATGTCCTTCAGATAATCTGGTGAAGTTCCGTGTAAGCATTGGTGTTTAATGAGAGCAGTTTTGTACTGAATTCTGTAGGTGACAGGAAGCCAATGGAGGTTATGTAGAATGGGTGTAATATGTTCAAATTTACGAGCTCTCAATAAAATCCTGGCTGCACTGTTTTGAATATATTGAAGCTTCTGAAGGTTTTTACCAGGGATTCCAATAAACAGGGAGTTGCAGTAGTTGAGCCTGGAGGAGACAAAAGCATGGACGAGCTTCTCAGCATCAGGAAAAGTCAGAGATGGGCGAAGTCTGGAGATGTTTCGAAGATGAAAGAAGCAAGTTTTAAACAGATGCTTAATGTGATTTTCAAATGTAAGGTGAGAGTCCATTTTTATTCCAAGATTTATAACAGAGGTGGAGAGGGGGATGTCTTGTCCAGAGAAAGGAAATTGTTGTTAAAGTTGATGTTTGTACCTGGTGAGGGGTGCCAATCAGTATGGCCTCAGTCTTGGAGCAGTTTAATTGAAGAAAGTTCTGATTCATCCATGCCCTTATTTCCTCCAGGCAGGTAGAGAGGGCAGTGAGTGAAGATGGAGATGGGGATGATGAGGATGCTCCAGTCCTGATGTAAAGCTGTGTATCGTCGGCATAGCAGTGAAAAGAAATGTTGAACTGATTAATAATTTGACCTAAAGGCAGCATGTAAAGGGAAAACAGCAGGGGCCCCAGAACTGACCCTTGAGGGACACCACAGGAGACACCAATTGTCTGGGAAGTGGCATTGCCAAGACTAACACATTCCAGCCTATTTGAGAGGAAAGATTTGAACCAGTCCAGGACAGTGTCACAGACCTCCACATGAAGACGGTGGAGGAGGATACCATGGTCCACAGTGTTGAAAGCTGCAGTACATTTCAGAGCACTACCTCATGGCCAGTTAAAACATGTTTTGTATTGTTTCTATGATATTGTCCAAGGGTATGTTTTTCAATAAAATTAAAATGGAAAATTGAAGGTGCAGTATGACCTTATAACACCTGACGTTGTCTCTTATACAACACAATCGGTATCAGCCAAAATCGGAATCAGCAGGTCAGACTTTTTAGAGATCTGTGATTGACTAGAAAACTGCAATCAGT
>JBBPBX010069587.1:7089-18819 GCA_038048925.1 Garcialebias charrua
AAAACGCTAAGCATTATGGGAAAGACAACAAAATCCACTCCCTTAGTGGTTAAGGGGAGTGGATTGTGTTGTCTTTCCCATAATGCTTAGCGGTTTTTTTGTTTTCCAGCTGCACCTAAAGCTGGAAAACTAAAAAACCGCTAAGCATTATGGGAAAGACAACAAAATCCACTCTCTTAGTGGTTAAGGGGAGTGGGCTGTGTTGTCTTTCCCATCATGCTTAGCAGTTTTTTTTAGTTTTTCCAGCTGCACCATGAGTGAGAAGGACATGTGTGTGGTATAGACTCTGCCTCTTGTGTGCTGTTAAAGTTAATAAGTTTCCTGTTGTAAGGCTCAAGAGTGTCTTCATTGGGTTTAACTCACACAATGTTAAGACGGCAGTCACAGAATGTGATGGAACACAAGTGCTCTTTGAAGCTGGATTGGAAATATCGGCAGGTTGGATCAGATACCTAAATTATGCTGGTATCGGATCGGCCCCATCTCTGGCCACCAGTGAGTTCATTTTTAAATAAAACTGGATTTTAAACCGTAAAACAAACAATGACAACAACTGCTGGATGTCTGGCCCCTGAGTGCTTGGCTTTCAGTAACTGTGGCCCCCCCTGAGCAGTTCAGTTGAATAGCCCCACCCCAGAAATAAAACTGAAGTGTAGGTAGAGGGTTTGAGGAGACGTCAAGTCTTTTCTTTAAATGGTTCAAAGGTTTCTCTGCTCATTTTAACGTTCACAAAGCAACTGTCCTTTTAGGAAAAAAATCTAAATTTTAGGTCCCTGCAGGGAACGCTGGTTGTGCTCACCAGATAAGAAAAAAATAATACACTTCGATCAGAGTTTATTTCCTCGGATGCAATTAAAGTTGACTGTTTGTGCCATCCTTACCTCGGGGATGCGAACGCTGTACGGCTGCCCGTGGAAGCTCGGAGCGTTATCGTTCACGTCTCCAATCTGGATGTTTACTATATCTCTGACTACCTGAGGGTGGAAATAAGTCGTGTTGGTGAAAATATGCATTAGGAAACACAAAGCCAAGGATCAGAGGAAGAGAAGACGCAGTGAACATTTGAAAGATTACCCACAAGGAAGAGTGGGTTGAATGTCGGCGTGTTTGAGCGAGCAAACTGCTCTGAATGAGACAGGTGTCACAGAGGAGAGAAAGGAGAGGCTGAGAGAAGGCATGCGAAGAAAGAAAACATTTTGATGCATGTGGGTGACGTGTGGTCAGCTTGTATTAAGGACGCCGGCGTGAGTAAGGGGCTGTCATAATGAACACGGTCTCCTACCTCCTGATTGTCACTCACGTAGAACTCAACTTGCATCTCGGACTTGGTCTGTTGGAGACAGAGGCACGCCGGCATAAACTTTTCATGCAAATGTCATGAAAAGGATAAGTGCAACAAAAGGCCCCAAAACAAAAGGAGGATTTAGAAACTGCATGAACTTTAAGTCCTTTGTGCGCTTCATCTCTTGTAAATGGTGCAGCACTTTTCACGACTCTTTCATCATCCCATAATTTACTCTTCATCACCCATTTTCAAAATCCTCTTTGCTTCCACCTCGCACATTTGCTCTGGTTAATGTGTGAGTGTATGCGTGTGTGTGCGGTACCTCTCGGTCGAGTTGCTGTCGGAGCCAAACCACGCCGGTGTTTCTGTCTACAGAAAAATACCTCATGGCCTCTTCTCCAGAAACTCCAAATACGAGGGGCCCCCCCTCTGGATCGACGGCCGTAAGCTTGGTTATGGATGAACCTGCCGAAGAAGATGGAAGATTAGCAGAAGATAAGGAAACAACTCCACTCACTGATGACAAACTGATCGGTCCTCATCCATAGTCATGGGATGAGAGTGATGAGACCGCAAACACAAACTGCCTAGATGAGCTTCCACCGCCGAGCGGCAGGACTCATCTTTAGGTATTCTCACTGGGCGGCAACAGTTTACAACTGGAAATTGGAAGAAAATGGGTGAATTTTCTCTTGCGTTCTCTTCAAATTATGTTTGTGACAAACAAACAGCAAACCATGTGGCTCTGTTGTGAGCAGCAAAATGTAAAAAAAATCAGACTTTTCTGTGTGCGTCAACTGCAAACCAGTGGTGTGGCGTCTGCAGTCCAGTGCAGCGAGGAATGAATGTCCACATCTCTATATTGGAGAAACCAAACAGCTTCTTCAGACGCATGGCTCAACACAGGAGAGCCAGGTCTTTGGGACAAGACTCAGCGGTTCACCTACACCTCAAGAATAAGGGACACTCTTTGAGGACAAGAATGTTCACATTTTGGACCGAGAGGACAGATGTTTGAGAGGGGGTGAAGGAAGCCATCTATGTGAAAAGAGGAAACATCATCTTTAAACAGAGGAAGTGGTCTCAGATTTCAGCTTTCAAAAACCTATAATGGAGCTTTAGGCCTGATACGCTCACGGTTTCACTCCAATCAAGACCTTCATTCATGTGACCAGAGCGACCCCTGTGTGAGTCTGACTAACAATGATCCCAATGAACCTCAGTGTTTCCTCTACCATTATACAAGTGGGGCACCCCGCACCGTCAACAGAACCGAGCACCCCGTCTACTGAACCGCGCGCGCCCCCCACACACACCTGTCGGCACAGATGTTAAGCTAGCGGCTCAAAATACAGGTACACTTGCTAAAAAGCTAAAGGCAGCATCTTCCCTAATGCTGAAACCTCACGCTGAGCCCACCCATAATTTACGTATCGGATTTTTGATCCAACCTGCCAACATTTTCCGATCCATGATGCATGTTGGCTTCAAGCTACAGAATGGATTTCCTGAACGGAGGCGTGTCTCATGAACCCAGAGTAACAAGACCCGCCTCAAATTCAGGAAATCCATTTCATAGTTTGCAGCTAGCTACAGCGTGAGGACTGAGATGTACTCAGTTGGGCTTGTTTTGGGATTGTTTTCAAAGACCGGGTCATTTGTTTTGGGATGGCAACACTGGTGAGTAGCATCTTAGCTAGCAACTAGCCGACTTTTCATTGTAACATGTCCGCTGTGCGGAAGTATTTTACACTAAACACCGCAAGACAGCAACGTTCAATGTCAACGTTTCTTTTTCAATCCGGTGTGGGCGCTCTGATTCCGGGAAACTGCTCTTAGCTTAGCTTGGGGCACTATCTTATTTTGAGTTGTAGCTATCTCTCTTAGAGTATGTGTTGTTAGTAGCTCTCATCTATGACCACAACAAACTTTAACTCCATATCTGTAAAATTAACTGAATTATAACCAATTTGAGTTGGCTTATTTCAATTACCTGCTGCAGTCATCTTCAATTCAATTGTATCCAAAAGTCAGAGTCAGAGAGTCTTTATTGTCATTTGCACCGCATGTGGTACATGTGATGAAAACGAGATTATGTACACGGGGTCCCAGTTACATCCAACAACAAATGCAAGAGAAAAACAGTAATAACATCTAGAACTAACTAAGAAAAACATCAACTAGTAATACACTAAGCTTAATATAGTGGGAATAAACAGCAGCACGAACATGAGTTTGTATGAGCAGATGATCACAGATGAACACAGCGACAAGAAAACAGATCAGCATCAGTATGATGTGATATTTTGCAGTGTTTATATTTTTTATTTTTATTTATTTTTATTTATTCATGAGTCTAACAGCCTCAGGGTAGAAGCTGTTCCTCAGTCTAGTGGTTCTACACTTGATGCTCCTCAACCTCCGTCCTGAGGGGAGTGGGGCAAAGAGTGAGTGTGCTGGATGAGTGAGGTCTTTCATGATGCAGGTCGCTCTTTTTCTGCATCTGGAGGTGTAAATGTCTGTGATTGTGGGGAGACTGACTCCAACAGACTTCTGTGCAGCCTTCACCACTCTCTGCAGAGCTTTCCTCTCTTCAACTGTGCAGCCTCCATGCCACACGTTGATGCTGGAGCACAGGACACTCTCCACTGCACACCTGTAGAACGAGGTGAGAACTGGGCTGCTCAGACCAGCACGTCTCAGCCGTCTGAGGAAGTAGAGTCTCTGATGACCTTTCTTGATCAGGCTGGTGGTGTTGTTGCTCCAGCTGAGGTTGTGAATCAGCAGTAAAGAAACATCCGTTTATTATTTCTTGAAAGATTTTTCAAAATCTGTCCAGAGGGTCATGAGATATTTTGCTAACAGACCGACACCATTGATTCAGAATAAATAACGTTATAATTTTAAAGAAAGATCTTATGCATTCTTAAAGTCCTTTGAATATGCTTTGGGAATGAGTCTCAGCTACTAGCACATAGGGATGGGGCAGATCCGATCCAGTATCGGTATCGGTATCCGATACCAGCATAATTTAAGTATCGGATATCGGATCCAACCTGCCGATATTTCCGATCCAGCTTCAAAGAGCACTTGTGTTCCATCATATTCTGTGACTATCGCCTTAAAGCTGGGGTATGTAAGATTGTAATGTAGTCTGTAACTTTTCAAACAATATATATTTTAACATATTTCTTCACTCTGTCACTAGATTGATGTTAGAGAGGTAATCTCTGAAAAAACTAAAAAAAAATATTGTCCCCTTGCTTCTCCAGGTGGTAAATAAGCATTTCTAAAAAGAAAAAGTGACCCGCCATTTTCCAGCCAATAAAAACAAAGTTTGTAACCAGCCAATAAAAACCGAGCTTGAATTTGAATCAGCCAATAAAAACAGAGCTTGAATTCAAATTTCAACAGACCACAAGGGGGCAGAGCCATATATGGCTCTGAGGGGGAGGGATCAGAATGCTTTGCTTGTTGAAATTTTTTCTAAGTGCTGCTGTTCTACAGAAACTGCAGACTGAACCTTTAACATTGTGTGAGTTAAAACCAATGAAGACACTCTTGAGCCTTACAACAGGAAACTCACAAACTTTAACAGTATAGTCTTTATAGTATAGAAAACATTCCAAAATACACATAACTTTATAGTCTCAGCACAAAAATTTCATTATACAGATTCACATACCTGAACAGTATCGGATCGGAAAAGTATCGGTATCGGCAGATACCCAGTTCTTAAGTATCGTATCGGATCAGAAGTGAGAAATGTGGATCGGTGCATCCCTACTAGCACAATTTTTTTATCTGAATGTTTTGTCATATTGACTGAGTTGTAGTCAATTTTGTGTTGTTTAAGTTCAGTTAGCTGTGGCAGCCATCTTGAATTGGATGTACTTTAAAAGTCAACCAGTCGTAGAGAGCCATTCAGTGATTATTTCTTGAAAGTTCAATCAAAATCTGTTCAGTTGTTCATAAGATATTTTGCTAACAGACAGATGCAGAATACAAACATAATTGTTGCCTTTTGGAAGCATGTGATGAAAAAGAGACTGGGTGAAAGTACCGTAATTTCTGGTGTATAGGTTGCACCGGTGTATAGGTCACATTGTCCAATTATCACCAATAGATTGGAAAAATCCCTAGATAGGTCGCACCGGTGTATAGGTCGCAGGCCTTGAAAAAAACCATAAAAAGGTGTGACCTATACACCGGAAAATACGGTAACTACTTAAAAGTTTTAAGTAGTTACACGTTTTGCGTTAGCAGAATTTAATCATAACTTTGAAACTTATCCAACATTAATAAAACTTACCTCAAGTTGCCTTTTTGGACATGCATGCATATACAGTATGTGTGTACACATTGTACTTGAGAGGAGATTATTACAGCCTCATATAAAATCAATGATAATGAGGATATCGGAACTGGATCGGTATCGGCAGATACCCAGTTTTAAGGATCGGATCGGTAGCAAGAAAATGTGTATCGGTGCATCCCTACTAAATAATAATATAATAATGTCTATTCCTGTCATCTGCGTATGTTTCCCATACACAGACGAAATTCGTCTCTGCATTTAACCCAACCACCTACCAGGTGGTGCAGTGAGCAGCCCGAAAGCGCCCGGGGAGCTGGAGAAATAGGTGTGCACTCATAGACACCCCAAGCTGGGTAGTGGCCGGGGCGCGAACCCGCGACCTTCGGGTCCGTAGTCAAAAACCCTGCCACTAGACCATCTTGGCTCCCCACTAGACCATCTTGGCTCCTAAAAGTCTGACCTCTGAGAATCCCAGCTGATATAGACATTCACTCAGTTCATTGTTGAAGGTAAAAAAGACGCCAAACGGATCATGTGAACTTTGAATGTAGACATGCGTGTCCTTTAGTCCTCCTCACACAACTTAGTCCTACAAAAGAAGTGAACCCAAACTAAATTGGGCCTGTCACTTGTGGACCAAGCCTTTTTAAAGAACGACCAATTAGGCTTTACAATCACACTCCGCTCTCGTTTTATTAATACACCCCATTTTCCTACGAAAAGGTGGCAAAAATGACTAATTAATATAACGATTTATGAACCCCTTTCATTGTAGTCTAATGAGATTTATGCAAATTCAGCAGCTTTCAATATGAGTTATAATTTGGTTGGAGACGGTGCAAATTAAGCATTTTACCTCATGGTCATCAATAATGTTTTTTCTCCTCCCTTTGGCTTTCTCAGCTGTGAAGGAACTATCTGCTCCTCGTGGACGACAGATACTTGAGTGAACGATAACCAACGGTCATCTGATATGACTTCATATGAGAGTTAGTTATGTAAAACATTCCTCGAGTGGGAAAATGATACTTCATCTTGAGCAGAGAATCCCAACAGTATTCTATAAAGAACAGTTGTGGAAAGTGGTGACTAGACTTGTGAAGTGCAGCGGGTACCGCACAGGCAGCTTTAGCACTCCAACAACAACAAAAAATCAGAAGTGAAATGAAACCGGTGCCTGCAGGGACAACAAGATCAAATCAAATGCGTCTTACATGGTGCCGTCTCAGGAGGAGAGAGACATACAGGTGCGCAGGATGTCACCCATGTACTCCTGTGCTGTCAGGTTCTCCTGTACCAAGGTGACTTAAAGACATACAAACACTTATCTCCTTGCATTACCTCATTCCAGTTCTAGGGAAATGGACCAGCGTTCCTCCTTGTATCATGAAACCAGATACCAGGAGTAACAATGTACTCCTCACAACATTAGTAAAATGATTCCTCTCCTCTCAGTGTCACCACATGCACACAGTGATCACCTAGGGTGAAATAAATCTTATTTCTAACAGACAAAGCGTTCAACAACTAAGCTCCATCTTATACAGTATTAAAGCTCCACTGACATGATTTTTTAACTTTTCAAAAAATGGCACAACATATATAAATATTAAGATTGACCTCTGACCGTTTTTGCGAAAATAATGTTAAATGAATGAAAATTCCTCTCAAAAATTGTTTAAAATTAGCGCCGTTTTTTTAGACGGAAAATTCGGGTTTTCCGGTCACGTGTTTGTGACGTCAGATAAAGGAATTCCCTCCAACCGCACATTGAATACAATGGACAAATATATAAACGCATCCGTCGAATTTAGCCATCTAAAACTGTAGATATTAGCGATTTAGCTCCAGTTCGTGAAGCAGAAGTTATTTTGAGTGATAAAAAACAAGGAGCAATGTTTCATTTCTCCGTGTTGCTTGTTGTTATTTCAGGAAATGTTGCACATTCATGAATTGAGCACCAGATGTCAGCAAAGCTACCGTGAACTCTTACAGAGCTCTGTAATGGAGAAATATCTAAACGTATCCGTCGAATTTAGCCATTTAAAACATCAGATATTAGCGATTTGGCTTAAGTCCATGAAGTAGAAGTTATTTTGAGTGATAAAACACAAGGAGCAATGTTTCATTCCTCCGTGTTGGTTGTTTTTATTTCAGGAAAGGTTTCACATTCATGAAGTGAGCCCTTGGCTGACATCTGGTGCTCACTTCATGAATGTGCAACATTTCCTGAAATAAAAACAACCAACACGGAGAAATGAAACATTGCTCCTTGTGTTTTATCACTCAAAATAACTTCTACTTCATGGACTTAAGCCAAATCGCTAATATCTGATGTTTTAAATGGCTAAATTCGACGGATACGTTTAGATATTTCTCCATTACAGAGCTCTGTAAGAGTTCACGGTAGCTTTGCTGACATCTGGTGCTCAATTCATGAATGTGCAACATTTCCTGAAATAACAACAAGCAACACGGAGAAATGAAACATTGCTCCTTGTTTTTTATCACTCAAAATAACTTCTGCTTCACGAACTGGAGCTAAATCGCTAATATCTACAGTTTTAGATGGCTAAATTCGACGGATGCGTTTATATATTTGTCCATTGTATTCAATGTGCGGTTGGAGGGAATTCCTTTATCTGACGTCACAAACACGTGACCGGAAAACCCGAATTTTCCGTCTAAAAAAACGGCGCTAATTTTGAACAATTTTTGAGAGGAATTTTCATTCATTTAGCATTATTTTCGCAAAAACGGTCAGAGGTCAATCTTAATATTTATATATGTTGTGCCATTTTTTGAAAAGTTAAAAAATCATGTCAGTGGAGCTTTAAAGACCAAATTGTTCCAACAATGTTAAGTCTGGACGTCTGGACGTCTTTCATCCAAAAGACTTTGGCTGTGGCTGCCTCAGAGGAGTCGACAGGGGAGAGGGCAGACTCCAGAGACCATCTTATCACCATCCAACTGGTTAGCCCACTGTATGAGTGTGCTACTTATGGGACTGAGGTTGTTGTGGCTCCTCAGATGATGAAGTCCTTTGGATGAAAAATGAAACATTTCAACACAAAGAAACCGTCCAGAGGACCGGACTTAACTTTGTTGGATTTTTTTTACCTAGATCATTGAGCATGAAGTTTGATCTTATTGTTCAATATCTTCCGAATAATAATAATAATAATAATAATAATAATCATTTTATTTAAAAGCGCCTTTCAGGACACCCAAGGACACTTAACAAACCAACACAGTGTAATGCAGAGCAAACATTATCAGCGACAAATTGAAATATAAAATACATAAAGGATATAAAATGGGTAAAAATACATTTAGTAAAGTTAGTGATAAGCTAGTCTAAAGATATGGGTTTTCAGGGCAGTCTTGAGGAGGTCAGATAGATAAGGAGGGGCAAGGTTGTGGATAGCTTTGAACGTGAGGAGTAGAATTTTGAAGATGATGCGTGATTTAACCGGGAGCCAGTGGAGCTGCTGCAGGACAGGAGTGATGTGATCATAGTAGGAGGTTTGAGTGATGACACGGGCAGCTGAGTTCTGGACCATCTGTAACTTGTGGAGAGATTTGTTGGGGAGGCCGTAGAGAAGGGAGTTGCAGTAGTCAAATAGAGCACTTCACTCTCAGACTGCAGGTTTACTTGTGTTTCCTAGAGTTTCCAAAAGTGCAATGGGAGACAGATCTTTCAGTTCTCAGGCTCCTCTTTTATGGAACCAACTTCTAGTTTCTGTCCGTGAGGCTGACACATTGTCCAGTTTTAAGATTTTCCCTTTTGATAAATCCTATGGTTAATGTGGGCTTGGAACCCTCTGGGATGGAGCAAAAAGGAAAGGGATGGAGGGGGCACCGCTATAACACCAGTATAGCCATAGAGGTGTTATGGCCGTGCCAAATAGTCCTAGCGCGGAGACCGTAGCACCGTAGACCCTCTGGTGACTAAATATGTCAAGATTTTCCGAGCACGGGGGCACCGCACTCAATTTTGGGCAACGGCCCTAACACGTCTATGGGCCGTGTATGTCAAAATGAATGGACGGTGCCCCTAGGTCCCTGAGGAAACCTAAGGGTTCTGCTGCTATAGGGTTGTATGGAGGACAATCTGACCAGATTCTTCTCACTTTGCTGCTGTCTTCATGAACCAACTCTCCACACTTGTAATCTGTTGTCATTAACCTATCCCCCCACCCCTAGAAACTGGGATGGGGCCGATCCGATCCAGTATCGGTATCCGATACCAGCATAGTTTCAGTATCTGGTATCGGTCCCAAGCTGCCGATACTTTCCGATCCAGTTTCAAAGAGTATTTATGTTCAATCACATTCTGTGACTACTTTAACAGTGTGTGAGTTAAACCCAATGACGACACTTTGGGCCTCACAACAGGAAGAACCTAAACTTTAACAGTGAACAGGAGGCAGGTCTTAACCACACACATCCTTCTTACTCATGGTTCAGTTGGAAAAACTAAAAAAACGCTAAGCATGATGGGAAATACAACACAGCCACTCCCTTAACCAGTAAGGCAGTGGATTTTGTTGTCTTTCCCATAATACTTAGCAGTATTTTAGTTTTGAAAACTAAGAAAACGCTAAGCATGATGGGAAATACAACACAGGCTAGCTAAAAGCAGTACGATGGTAGACGAGCAAGCTAAAAACTAAGGCAAAGGCAGAGCGGTTTACTGAAGCAGATTTCAAATAAAAACTTTATCTAACTTGGATTTTTCAATGTGTTTCTATGAAGATAATCTTTGGAATGAAGTCTAAAAGTATAAAAGTTGCAAAATTCAAGAGTCAAAGCACCGATCTGAACGAGCTGAAAGATTTCATGTTCAAACGAACAAAGTAAAAAAAAGAAAGTAAAAAAAAACACTAAAATGATCAAGAGCTGTGAATGCTGAATCAACGTTTACACAAAAACTCAGGTCTAAACTTTAACCAGTTGGAGAGTGAAGCACGAAGCTAAGGATGAAAGTAAAACTTATTAAGAAAGGAGGAACATTTCAGACAGATGGTGACATTTGTTGACATACAAAGTAATATTGTCACCCTCATTACTTATGTCTGTTGTTTACAATTAAATTTACTGATGAGTTTAATTTGTAAGAAATTGAAATCAATCAATCAAGTGTACAGTGGTGTTAATTTTAGTTTATTTATTTTAAATAAAAGGTAGTGTCTCTGGAATACTGACTAAATTAACGTTTCCATTGTCACTTTATGGGTTTATGTTTCACCACCCATTATCACAGAAGTTTGCTGGTAAACCTGAAAAAGAAAATAACCCATGAATTACTCTTCAATCTGAATAAGTAATTAATTATCGTAAAGTGTGTCACTTTAACACTGACTCATATATCTTTACATCTGTGGTCGGTTTACAAAAAGTTGGACAAACTGTTGTGGCTTCGCTCTGTTCAGGCTGAAAATCTTGCAGGCAGAAAAGTCCGACATGAAAAAGGCCCAAAGTGAAAGACGAGACAAAACACTTTATAACCTGAAGACAGACCCTGAATATTTCACTCAGTCCAACATTTTCGGAGCTATGGAGCAGGCTGTTGGAGGAGGCAGCTAAATCAGCTCGTGGAGGACATCAATCCCAGCTGGATCAATAGCAGCTGCGTGCACGTTAGACAGGGACTAGCCTCTGCCCTGCCCCGAGGTCCCGGGCTCCTCAAAGGAACGAGGCTCTGGGCCAAAGCCCAGTTTATTAGTGGGCGACGTGTCCAGACTTCTCGTTCATCTGAGTTCTGATTCACCAGGACAGCTGCTGTCAGCTCCGCAATTCCAGACACGCTCTGAATTATGGCTCCAAGTTTTATGGAGCACGAGGGCTTAATGGGTGCACGGGCAGCGTTCAGCTGTCTGCCACTGCAGGGGCAAACAAAAGAGAAGACGAAGCCGCCGAGATCAATGTTCGGCCTCACCCGGTTCCAGAGGACCGAGCGGGAAGATTCTGGATCTTTACTTCTCTGCATTAAAAACTTGATGAATAGTCTTCGGGTCGGGCCGCGGCGACTCGGGGCTGAAGTGAAGCGATCGGCCGGCTGATGAGTCAGAGCGGTGCCACTCATGTTACGTGTCCGTGCTGACAGAGAGCCTTCAAACAGCAT
>JBBPBX010069588.1:0-18817 GCA_038048925.1 Garcialebias charrua
CACTCTCAACGTGGAGAAGACAAAGGAGATTGTTGTGGACTTCAGGAAGAGGGATGCCCAACATGCCCCTCTGACCATCAACAGCACCGCAGTGGAGAGAGTAGACAGCACCAAGTTCCTGGGAGTGCACGTCTCAGAGGACCTGTCCTGGAGCAGGAACACTGCATCACTGGCCAAGAAGGCTCACCAGCGTCTCTACTTTCTCCGCAAGCTGAAAAGGGCTGGAGCTTCAACCCCCATCATGTGCACCTTCTACAGAGGTGCCATAGAAAGTGTCCTGACCAGCTGCATCACTGTGTGGTTTGGTGCATGTACTGCATCCTGCCGCAAGAGCCTCCAGCGCATCGTGAGAGCAGCTGAGAAGATCGTCGGCACCTCCTTCCCCTCACTGCAGGACTTACACAGCAAACGCCTCACTCGGAAAGCCCACTGCATGGCAGGTGATCCCACACACCCACTACACAGCTGCTTCAGACTGCTGCCATCAGGGAGGAGACTGAGGAGTCTCCAGGCTCGAACCAGCAGACTGAGAGACAGCTCTGTTCATCAGGCAGTCAGAATGCTAAACACTCTGCCTGCTCTGCCTCCCCTCCCATTTGAACTGCCTTAACACAAAAAACTTTCTCACACATTACCACTCAACACAAAGATTTTAACACTGGACTCTGTGTCATCAAACGGGTTATTCACTAAACTCTCGGTCATGTGCTCATTCAGTTTGCACTACTTCTCATATTTGCACTAATGTTTGTATTACATTACTGCCTATAGTCATACTACTGTTTACATTCACTGTTTACATTTATTAATACTGTTTACATTTATTACTACTGTTTACATTTATTACTACTGTTTACATTTACACTACTTTTATATCTACACTACTGCTGATACATATACAGTATTCTCTGACTAGCCTTATTTAAGGATGCCCAATGTGCCTTATGTGCCTTACTGCATATGCCACTTTGCCTCTATACCAACATCAACTACCTCATACATATACTGTGTACATTAACTCATATGCTGCTTTGCCACTCTTTGCAAATGTCAATGCTAGAACCTTCAGTTTATTTTATAGATATACTTTATATACTTTTTATACTACTATGCAATAACTCAGGACAGTATTACACTTTTATCATTTCATTTTATGCTTATGTCATTAAATGTTTAGTGTTTTAGTGTTGGTGTAACTGTCAGGACAGTGTTACACTTTTACTATTTTATGCTTATGTTTATTAAATGTTTTAGTGTTTTAGTGTTTAAATGGTTACTTTTGCACCGAGGGACTGAGAGAGAAATGCAATTTCAATCCTGTTTATGTCCTGTACATATTGCAGTTCTGACAATAAAGTTGACTTTGAAACCTCACATCTTCCACAAAGTGCTAAGGTGAATCTCTGCCACAGACAGTCCTGCATCTGGAGATTCATCACAGATGAGTGAGGACGTCGCTTTCCTCTGCTGTGACTGACTCTTAAAATGACTGAAGGACACTGAAACTGTCATACAGAAGCAGATCATGGTATTTATGATGCATACCTCTGGTAATTGTAGTTTCTTTTATTATTAAGGTTCTTATGTTATCATTGTTATCAATTTTAACTTTTTAACATTTTTGAATTTGTTTTGCTCATGAATAAACAGTTTTTAAGCAACAACTTGTGTGGATATTTTGTGTGCGCTCTATTTAGACCTGTTGTACATATCTGTATTGCGGGTTTGAACCAGATCTGGGCCGCGTTTTGAGATTCGACTTACTCTACTGGGCCGGACCTGGGCCAAATCCGCCTAAAAATGAAATGAGGATGCCGCATCTGGGCCAAATTCGCCTAAAAACTAAACAAGGATTCCGTATCTGGGCCGCATTTGGGCCGAATGCAGTAGTTTTGTAGCATTTCTGGCCCACCTCCGGCCCAGATCCAATCTAGATCTGCAATCCACATCCGGGCCAGTTTTGGCCCGTTGGACAAAAAGACACCGGGCCAGATCCATTTTACAAATGCGGGCCAAATGTTTTCATACATTTGGCCCAGATCCGGCCCATATAACTTTTGCTGTATGGGAAAGGACTGAAAGCGACTGCCTCCGTCAAGAGCCAGAACAGAAAGCTTATACAATTGGCTGATGACAGCCAAAACCAGCTGCTCACATGATCAAGGAGGACCATTAGCAACTGGTTTAGGCTGTCATCAGCCAACTGATTGATCCACTGTGAGAGGGTGCTATTTATAAGACTGAGCTGAATACAGCAGCTCAGACTAAGGAAGTCTTTCGAACGAAAGACGAAACGTTTCTACAATTATTTTTTTTTGCTTTGTTTTGTTTTTTGAATGTCCAGAGGGCCAGAATTAGCTTTTTTAGATTTTTCTACCTGGAATATTGAGCATGCATCAGGGTACTATGCAGTATTTTATGTGTTTTTTGATAATTGTTTGGGGTACTGTGTTAGCTAGCTGCTTGGAAATAAAGTAATGTACATGTTTATGGTACAGTATTTATACGCTTGTTTTGTCTCATGTCAACAACAAACTAATAAAAGTTGAGTTTTGTTACCTTTAAAAATGTCTCATCTTGTACTTAAATTTTTGAGCTATGTTAACTAACTTTCCCGGGTTAAAAAAGTGAAAACTTTAAAGTCTTGTTAAATGAAAAAAGGGGCTTTGTTTTGTTCTGGCACAGAGTAGGGAGAACAGTACAGCATGGTTTGTGGATAACAGACGAGATGAAGTACCCAGAGAACCCAAGCATGTACACGGAGAACATGCAAACGCATGTACACGGAGAACATGCAAACACATGCAGAAAGACATCTGGCTGGGATTTTAACAACTGAAACAGCGCTACTAACTGTGCCATGTTACCGTTACCATGGCGCCATGGTTACCGTTACCATGGCGCCGCGAGTGGTTGCCTCGGCTCAGCGCTCTCTAGTATTATGTGTGTTTTTGCTTGTTTTGTGTGCTTTTTGCAACTCAAACCCACTTACCTACTCCAGAGAACAACTGCTGAACATTAGACAGTTCACTTCTGGAAGTTTTTCGCCAGTCTTCGAGAGCACGGAAAGTTTTCTGGAGTTAATAGTTGGAGGAGCAGCAGCTCTGTGGAGAGTGTGCAAGGGACGCAGGCGGGGGACGCACGCCGGTGCGGTTGTGAAGCTCCGCCAGCGAGGATTTAGAACAGCTCTCCCGGCGATTCATCTAACGAACCTCCGCTCTCTTCCCAACAAAATGGATGAACTGCTTCTCCTCAACAAGACTGTCAAAAGATTCTCACGCTCGGCTGCTCTCTGCTTCACTGAGACCTGGCTCAGCAAGCTCATCTCGGACAGCGCGCTGCATCTGCTCGGCTTTCATCTTCACAGAGCGGACCGCGTCACGGAGCTGTCGGGAAAGACGAGAGGCGGTGGAATATGTTTCTATATAAACGAAGGTTGGTGCTCAGATGTCTCAGTGCTGAACAAACACTGCAACTCCAACTTAGAGACTCTGTTTATCAACTGTAAACCTTTTTATTCACCGAGGGAGTTTTCCTCATTCATTCTGGTCGGTGTTTATATTCCACCTCAAGCCTGTGTGAGCGATGCACTGCAAAACCTGACTGAACAAATAACTGCACTGGAACTAAAACATCCAGATTCACTTCTCATCATACTTGGTGACTTTAACAGAGCTAAACTTAGCCACGAGCTTCCAAAATATAAACAACATGTTAATTGTCCAACCAGGGATAACAACACACTGGATCACTGCTACACTGTCCTGAAAGATGCCTATCGCTCTGTTCCTCATGCAGCCTTGGGTCACTCTGACCACTGTTTGGTTCATCTTATTCCAACCTACAGGCAGAAACTGAAAACTGTAAAGCCTGTAGTGAAAACAGTGAAAAAGTGGACCAGAGAAGCAAAACAAGACCTACAGGACTGCTTTGACTGCACTGACTGGAGTGTTTTTGAAGCTGCTACGGACAACCTGGATGATGTGACTGACACTGTCACATCCTACATTAGTTTTTGTGAAGATCTCTGTGTTCCAACAAAAACCTACCGCTCATTCGGCAATAACAAGCCATGGTTCACAAACAAGCTCAGCCAGCTTCGTCAGGCTAAAGCAGAGGCCTACAGGAGCCAGGACAGAGCTCTGTACAAAAAGACCAGGAACGCATTGACCAGGGAGATCAGAGTGGCTAAAAAATGCTACTCTGAAAAGATGAGAAGTCAGCTCTCAGCCAACGACCCTGGTTCAGTGTGGCGAGGCCTCCAGCAGATCACAAACTACAGAAGACCATCCCCCGCTGCAGAGGCAAACAAAGCCCTTGCTGACGACCTGAACAGCTTCTATTGTAGATTTGAGAAGAAGACATTCACACCTCCACAACCCACAGCAGCATCTAACATCACTCCTCCATCAACACCCCCTCTGTCTCTCCCTCCCCCCACCACTCAAGTTGCACTCCAGATATGTGAAGCTGATGTGAGCCAATTGTTCCAGAAACAAAAGATCAGAAAAGCACCAGGACCAGATGGTGTCTCACCTTCCTGCCTTAAGATCTGTGCTGAACAACTGGCTCCAATCTTCACAAATATATTCAACAAATCTCTGGAGCTGTGTGAAGTCCCCTCCTGCTTCAAACGCTCCACCATCATTCCAATCCCCAAGAAACCCTCCATCAAAGGACTGAATGACTACAGGCCCCTCGCCTTAACGTCTGTGGTCATGAAGTCCTTTGAACGGCTGGTCCTGACAAGTGGTGTAGTCTACATTTTTGTAGTGGGTATACTGGGCTCAGAGACAAAAACCTGTCCGGAGGACCTACTTAATTTTTCCTTTTTCTACCTAGATTACTGAGATGAATCAGGACATTTAGAGACAAAAATGCAATGTACTATAGTGCAATGTAATTGACCATTTATTTTGAATTTTAAGCATATTTAACATTGCAAAATGTCTGTGATGCTTACATTTTAATAAATGAATGAATGAATTTTAATAAATGAATGAATGAATGAAAAAATGCACAACAAACCTGAGCCTTCAAGATCCAGTCATCAGGCTCAGGTTTGTTGTGCATTTTTTCATTCATTCATTCAACCTGTATAAATAAAGGTTGAATGAATGAATGAAAAAATGCACAACAAACCTGAGCCTGATGACTGGATCTTGAAGGAGGCCCACTCCTCCGATATGGAGACCCTCTTTTCAGTCAGGACACCAGTTGACGTTATGGTACTGCAAACAGCACATCCTGCAGGAAGTAAATAAAAATGGTCATAATTGTATATTTTTTAATATTTCCTGATACCAGTAATAATACTAGAATCTACTGATTCACTAGACTGTAAGCATGTGTCGACAATTACATTCATTATTACCTTTCATTATTACTTGCATACACTTTTGCATTATGACCAACTAAAACGTGAAAATGAAATGATCACACACACACACACACACACACACACACACACACATATAATATATATATATATATAATTTCTCATGTAATATACTGTACTAAACTTTTGAAAGATATGATTATCAGACTATTTTAAAATTATCAAGTCATAATATGTTAATGTTGGAAATATATCAATTAAACCTTATATACAAATTGGTTCCCATATTTTTTTATATTTACCTAATTTTTTGTTCCTCCATTCCAACCAGGGATGTCTGTTTTTAAATTCCCGAGCCTGACTTTCACTCCACAAGGCTGGCCAATTTGGATCTAAAAATGAAACAAGGAGTTTTAAAACAGAGTAAAAAGCATAGCATTTTGTTGATTATTGGAGTGACAGACTTTGTCACAAACAAATCATTTTTATATTCACATATTTATTTATATGAAATGTTACTGTAAAATTCTGGACAGTAACCGTGTTTCCATCAAGGTTTCTTGATGCGCATTTTGGAGTTTGGCATCAGAAAAGGTCGATAAAAACATGCAGTTACTTGCTGCTTGAGCTAGCTTCAGCTAACTTGTACTAGCCAACACTTACCTGGGGAAATGCAGATATCAACCTCATTAATCTCTGGAGCTGTGTAAAGTCCCTTCCTGCTTCAAACGCTCCACCATCATTCCAGTCCCCAAGAAAACCTCCATCACAGGACTAAATGACTACAGGCCCATCGCCCTAACATCTGTGGTCATGAAGTCCTTTGAACGGCTGGTCCTGACCCACCTGAAGGACATCACTGGACATCTGCTAGACCCCCTGCAGTTTGCCTACCGGGCAAATAGGTCAGTGGATGATGCAGTCAACATGGGACTGCATTTCATCCTGCAACATCTAGACCACCCGGGGACTTATGCAAGAATCCTGTTTCTTGATTTTAGTTCAGCATTTAACACTATTGTCCCAGACATTCTCTCCACCAAACTCTCCCAGCTCACTGTTTCTCCTGCCATGTGTCAGTGGATCACCAGCTTCCT
Source organism: Garcialebias charrua (assembly GCA_038048925.1). NCBI lineage: Eukaryota > Metazoa > Chordata > Actinopteri > Cyprinodontiformes > Rivulidae > Garcialebias > Garcialebias charrua. The sequence continues at coordinate 6,436 of JBBPBX010069588.1, forward strand.
AACAGGTAGGACGCAGCAGGTGCAGTTGGGGAAAATCATGTCCTCCTCACAGTCCATCAGCATTGGTGCCCCTCAGGGTTGTGTGCTCTCTCCACTGCTCTTCTCTCTATACACCAATGACTGCACCTCTAATGACCCGTCTGTTAAACTCCTGAAGTTCGCAGATGACACTACAGTCATTGGACTTATCAGTGATGACAACGAGTCTGCGTACCGACAGGAGGTGGAACGACTGATGTCCTGGTGCAGCCTGAACAAACTGGAGCTGAACACACTGAAGACAGTAGAGATGAGAGTGGACTTCAGGAGACACCCCCCAGAACTGCTGCCCCTCAAAATCTTCAACAGCCCCGTGTCTACGGTAGAGTCCTTCAGGTTCCTGGGAACCACCATCTCACATGACCTGAAGTGGGAGCACAACATCACCTCCATCCTCAAAAAGGCCCAGCAGAGACTGTACTTCCTACGCCAGTTGAGGAAGCTGGACCTGCCTCAGGAGCTGCTGATCCAGTTCTACACTGCAGTCATTGAGTCCATCCTGTGTACATCCATCACAGTCTGGTTTGGAGCAGCCACAAGGCAGGACAGGAACAGGCTGCAGCGAACAGTGAGGACAGCTGAGAAAGTCATTGGGGCTTCACTGCCCTCCATTCAGGACTTGTACCACGCAAGAACCAGGAAACGGGCTGGAAAAATCATCACAGACTCCACACACCCGGGTCACAACATGTTCCAACTTCTCCCGTCTGGCAGACGCTACAGATCTCTGTCCACTAAGACTGCCAGACACAAAAACAGTTTCTTCTCCCAGGCCATCACCATCATCAACAGCTGATCATCAGACATCCATCAGCGTGACCCCCAACCCATTCACAACCCCCATGTGATGTGAATCCTTCTGTATTTTGTATTATTTGTATGTTTTTCATGTAAAGTATCTGTATAGTTTTTAGCATTTTTAGATAGACACTTTCTAGAGAGACACGAACAGCCGGAAACAAATTCCTTGTGTGCGTCAACATACTTGGCCAATAAACCTGATTCTGATTCTGATTATGGCTGGTTTCGGCCGTCGAACTGGTAGGTTCTTCTAATGTTGTCTCTGTAGCTTCGGGTTCAGCTGGTTTATAAAAACATTCAAAAAGTGTAGCTTGTTTCCTTTTCATTTTGAGTCTGTCGTCGTTAACGAAAATGCTCTACCTACACCATCTGTCCCAATTTATTGAACTTGTGCCCGCCTGCATCCCGAGCAACCAATCATAATGGAGCTTCTTAAGAAACCAATCACAGAGCAGAGAACTATGGTAGTGAGCTCAGCTCAGCCAATGGCTGTGAGCCTCACGTACAACACGAGGAACACAAAACTATGGCAGCCGCGAGAGTCGCAGTGAAGAGTCCTTATGAGTGAACATAATCTATCTTTATGCAACGCGTGTTTGTTGTCACGTATCACTGGGTACATTTAAGTGGTTATACGGAAATCCCCAAGCTTTACTAGTGGGTATACGGCGTATACCAGCGTATCACGTAGACTACACCACTGGTCCTGACCCACCTGAAGGACATCACTGGACATCTGCTAGACCCCCTGCAGTTTGCCTACCAGGCAAATAGGTCAGTGGATGATGCAGTCAACATGGGACTGCATTTCATCCTGCAACATCTAGACCACCCAGGGACTTGTGCAAGAATCCTGTTTCTTGATTTCAGTTCAGTATTTAACACCATTGTCCCAGACATTCTCTCCTCCAAACTCTCCCAGCTCATTGTTTCTCCTGCCATGTGTCAGTGGATCACCAGCTTTCTGTCAGGCAGGACGTAGCAGGTGCAGTTGGGGAAAATCATGTCCTTCTCACAGTCCGTCAGCATTGGTGCCTCTCAGGGTTGTGTGCTCTCTCCACTGCTCTTCTCTCTATACACCAATGACTGCACCTCTAATGACCCGTCTGTTAAACTCCTGAAGTTCGCAGATGACACTACAGTCATTGGACTTATCAGTGATGACAACGATTCTGCATTCTGACAGGAGGTGGAATGACTGATGTCCTGGTGCAACCTGAACAAACTGGAGCTGAACACACTGAAGACAGTAGAGATGAGAGTGGACTTCAGGAGACACCCCCCAGAACTGCTGCCCCTCAAAATCTTCAACAGCCCCGTGTCTACGGTAGAGTCCTTCAGGTTCCTGGGAACCACCATCTCACATGACCTGAAGTGGGAGCCCAACATCACCTCCATCCTCAAAAAGGCCCAGCAGAGACTGTACTTCCTACGCCAGTTGAGGAAGCTGGACCTGCCTCAGGAGCTGCTGATCCAGTTCTACACTGCAGTCATTGAGTCCATCCTGTGTACATCCATCACAGTCTGGTTTGGAGCAGCCACAAGGCAGGACAGGAACAGGCTGCAGCGAACAGTGAGGACGGCTGAGAAAGTCATCGGGGCTTCACTGCCCTCCATTCAGGACTTGTACCACACAAGAACCAGGAAACGGGCTGGAAAAATCATCACAGACTCCACACACCCGGGTCACAACATGTTCCAACTCCTCCCGTCTGGCAGACGCTACAGATCTCTGTCCACTAAGACTGTCAGACACAAGAACAGTTTCTTCCCCCAAGCCATTACCATCATCAACAGCTGATCATCAGACATCCATCAGCGTGACCCCCAACCCATTCCCAACCCCCATGTGATCATTCCTTAGAGAGACATTTTCTAGAGAGACACGAACAGCCGGAAACAAATTCCTTGTGTGTGTCAACATACTTGGCCAATAAACCTGATTCTGATTCTGATTCTGATTCTGATTGTGCAACCTCAAAACTGTAAATTTACTCAGAACCCAATTTTAGGTCTTCTGCAGCTTCACAATAAATTACTTTCATGTGTTCAATGTTCCCAGATAGCAAATGGATTCCGGACCGGATCCGTTCCAGATCTAGCGAAGGATCCGAAACGGATGCTTAAAACGGATCCGGATCGGAGTCCACTTGCACACCGGGACGGATCCGGATCGGATATGGATCACAGATCCAGATCGGATATGGCCCGGACCCTATCCGGATCCAGAAATTAAAGAGGGTTTTTTTGGTACATCCGACCCGGATCCGTTTTGGATCTGCCATAGAACGCCTCATCCGGCCCAGATCCGTTTTGGACCAGTTCATGGAATGTTCATCCGGCCTGGATCCGTTTTGGACCCGTTCATGGAATGCTTCATCTGGCCCGGATCCGTTTTGGACCCGTTCATGGAATGCTTCATCCGGCTCGGATCCGTTTGGACCCGTTCATGGAACGCTTCATCCAGCCCGGATCCGTTTTGGACCCGTTTATGATACTCATATCGGAGGTGGACTAATTTGGTCCAGAACCTTTATTTATCATAAATTGAGAGAAGTAGCTAAAAACTTGTATACCAGCTCCAAAAAGACTCCATAACATCTAACCAGTTTAACATTGAACACATGCAATTAATTTATTGTGAAGCTGCAAAAGACCTAAAATTGGGTTCTGAGTAAATTTACAGTTTTGAGGCTGCACAATGGCACAGTTGATAGCACTGTTGCAAGTAGCCAGGGGTCTTTCTGCGTGTGTTTGCATGTTCTCCGTGTATATGCATGGGTTCTCTGGGTACTTCATCTCGTCTGTTATCCACAAACTATGCTGTACTGTTCTACTCTATACCAGGACAAAACAATGCCCCTTTTTTTATTTATCAAGATTTTAAAGTTTTCACTTTTTAACCTAGGAAAGTTAGTTAACAGAACTCAAAAATTTAAGTAAGGGATGAGACATTTTCAAAGGTAACAAAACTCAATTTTTATTAGTTTGTTGTCCTTGATCTACGGTAAGTACAGAATACATGTACTCAGAAATGTTGACTTTGTATTAATCAAAGCACATGAAACAAAACTTACAAAAAATCTGAAGCAGCTGATAATGTTTAAATACATCAAGTAGAACAAACTAGAAATGACCACACTGTTAAAATAAAGGGTGGTTAAACTTAAAAACTTGAGTTCAAAAGCTGCCTTAAAAACACAAGTTAACACAACTTCAAATAATGTTTTTTTCCAACTTCGGATGGCAAGCTAGAAAAGTACGGTAGCCCAATTTATGATAAGTCATTGTTTAAATATGATACCATAAGCGACACAGATTTTCATGAAAAAGTGGCATGAATATTAACAAACTATGGTACATTTAAAACCCTGCGCTATTATTCATTCTGTTCTGATGCCAAAAATTCAAAAATTAAATTGAGCAAAAGTCCTACCCGCAAAACCTCCCATTTTCTCACAACTGACGAGGTGCAAGCCTTCTTCGCTGGTCGGTCCTCGGAGGGAGATGAGTCCAGTTTTCGAGTTGGCACAGCGTCTTCCTTCAGTCTCGTCACTGGCGGTTCTACACACGGGCCCGCACGGGCCCGTGCCCGTTTATGATGGACCCTGGCCCGCCCTGTGGCCCGCCCTCCGGCAGAAGCGGAACCAATGCTCATGGCACATACCGATACCAGCCTTGTTTACGTATCGATCCAACCCATGATGCACGTTGGCTTCAAACTATGGGATGGATTTCCTGAACGGAGGCGTGTCTCATGAACCCAGAGTAACAAGACCCGCCTCACATTCAGGAAATCCAGTTCATAGTTTGCAGGCAGCTACAAGCGTGAGGGGCTGACTGAGTACTCTGTTGGGTTTGTTTTGGCATCGTTTTGAAAGAGCGGGTCGTTTGTTTATGGATTGTTTACATGGAGCTGGTCACGTTATGGATTGTTTACATGGAGCTGGTCACGTTATGGATTGTTTACATGCTGGACGCTTGTTTCTGTCGCAAGATCGGACAACACTGGTGAGTACTGTAGCATCTTAGCTAGCAGCTAGCCGACTTTTCATCGTAACATGTGCGTTGTGTGGAAATATTACACTCAACACCGCAAGACAACAACGTTCAATGTTTGCAGAGCTAAACACATCTGCGTCACATTAAACCGTGGTCAAGTTAGTTTTACGCCGGCCGGACATTCCATCGAGCTCAGGGACTTCAGCGGTGTGTTTTTCTTTTTCATCCCGGGTTGGGCGCTCTGATTACGGCAGCTGTTTCAGCTTCCGCCTGGGAGCTCCGTGGCTTCGCATCATATCATAATACAGCTACAATATAAAGCATGTAAAACACTAAAAACAGGAACATGTCTGTGTTGGTTTATGCCAAGAACTTAGCAGATGTAAAGCTATTTAATATTTTATTTAATTTATTTATTCATTCATTTACAAGAGACAAAATAAAACATTCATCAAAAATAAAACATTGAATGAAAAGAGTGCAGAAAGAAGAAAAAAATCTTATATCACCCCATTATTTAAAAGAATATATAAAATAACTTTAAATAACTTTAAACAAACAATCACTTAACTCCATATCTGTAAAATTAACTGAATTATAACCATTTTTGAGTTTGGCTTATTTCAATTGCCTGCTGCAGCCATCTTCAATTCAAATATATCCAAAAGTTAATCAGCAGTAAAGAAACATCCGTTTATTATTTCTTGAAAGATTTTTCAAAATCTGTCCAGAGGGTCATGAGATATTTTGCTAACAGACCAACACCATGGATGTACTTTAAAAGTCATAGAGAGCCATTCAGTGATTATTTCTTGAAAGTTTAATCAAAATCTGTTCAGTTGTTCATAAGATATTTTGCTAACAGACCAACACCATTGATTGAATTGGATGTACTTTAAAAGTCAACCAGTCGTAGAGAGCCATTCAGTGATTATTTCTTGAAAGTTTAATCAAAATCTGTTCAGTTGTTCATAAGATATTTTGCTAACAGACAGATGCAGAATACAAACATAATTTGATGATTTCTGGCAAACCGATCAACAAATGAGTCACTCATTTGTTGATCGGTTTGCCAGAAATCATGATGCCAGAAATCATGAAATTCTACGATTTTGTATTCATCAAAATCGCAGAATACAGTTGCTGTGATAGTAGGGCAGCCAATATTGTTACCTGTATATAATTTTGGACTGAGAAACTGAACCAAGACTTCATCTAACAGTTAAGTAAGATTTCAAATCTGTCTTTGTTGAAGTTCATCTCGGAGAAAAAGACAGATTCGAAATCTTACTTGACTCTGGGACTCTTTGGGACAGGGATGATGGTGGTGGCTTTGAAACAGCCAGGCCATCGTCCCCACCTGTTTCAAAGCCACCACCATCATCCCTGTCCCAAAGAAGGCAACGCCCGCATGCCTCAATGACTATCGCCCAGTAGCACTCACCCCCATCCTGATGAAGTGCTTTGAACGGCTAGTCATGAAAAGCATCACATCTGTCCTCCCTGCCTCCCTGGATCCCTTCCAATTTGCATACCGACCTAATCGCTCAACCGACGATGCCATCTCCTCTGCCCTCCACACAGCTCTCACACATCTGGACACGAAGGACTCCTATGTTAGAATGCTGTTCATCGACTTCAGCTCGGCATTCAACACCATCATCCCCCAACAGCTCATCCTTAAACTGGACAGTCTGGGGCTGAACACCTCAATGTGTAACTGGCTGCTAGACTTCCTGACCGGGAGACCACAGACAGTGCGGGTCGGGAGTAACACATCTAGCACCATCACATTGAACACAGGGGCCCCACAAGGATGTGTGCTGAGCCCCCTTCTATTCACCCTGCTAACACACGACTGCACACCATCGTACAGCTCCAACCACTTCATCAAGTTTGCGGACGACACAACAGTGGTGGGTCTCATCAGCAACAACGATGAGACGGACTACAGGAACGAGGTGAGCCGCCTGGCCTTGTGGTGCGGACACAACAATCTCACTCTCAACGTGGAGAAGACAAAGGAGATTGTTGTGGACTTCAGGAAGAGGGATGCCCAACATGCCCCTCTGACCATCAACAGCACCGCAGTGGAGAGAGTAGACAGCACCAAGTTCCTGGGAGTGCACGTCTCAAAGGACCTGTCCTGGAGCAGGAACACTGCAGCACTGGCAAAGAAGGCTCACCAGCGTCTCTACTTTCTCCGCAAGCTGAAAAGGGCTGGAGCTTCAACCCCCATCATGAGCACCTTCTACAGAGGTGCCATAGAAAGTGTCCTGACCAGCTGCATCACTGTGTGGTTTGGTGCATGTACTGCATCCTGCCGCAAGAGCCTCCAGCGCATTGTGAGAGCAGCTGAGAAGATCGTGGGCACCTCCTTGCCCTCACTGCAGGACTTACACAGCAAACGCCTCACTCGGAAAGCCCACTGCATGGCAGGTGATCCCACACACCCACTACACAGCTGCTTCAGACTGCTGCCATCAGGGAGGAGACTGAGGAGTCTCCAGGCTCGAACCAGCAGACTGAGAGACAGCTCTGTTCATCAGGCAGTCAGGATGCTAAACACTCTGCCTGCTCTGCCCCCCCTCCCATTTGAACTGCCTTAACACTAAAACTTTCTCACACATTACCACACAACACAAAGATTTTAACACTGGACTCTGTGTCATCAAACGGGTTATTCACTAAACTCTCGGTCATGTGCTCATACAGTTTGCACTACTTCTCATACTTGCACTAATGTTTGTATTACATCACTGCCTATAGTCATAATACTGTTTACATTCTCCATCCATCCATCCATCCATCCATCCATCCATCCATCTTCTTCCGCTTATCCGGGGTCGGGTCGCGGGGGTAGCAGCCTAAGTAGGGAGGCCCAGACTTCCCTCTCCCCAGCCACTTGGAGCAGCTCCTCCGGGGGAATCCCAAGGCGTTCCCAGGCCAGCCGAGAAACATAGTCCCTCCAGCGCGTCCTGGGTCTTCCTCTGGGTCTCCTCCCGGTGGGACATGCCCGGAACACCTCACCAGGGAGGCGTCCAGGAGGCATCCTAACCAGATGCCCGAGCCACCTCAACTGGCTCCTCTCGATGTGGAGAAGCAGCGGCTCTACTCCGAGTCCCTCCCGGATGACTGAGCTTCTCACCCTATCTGTCAAGTGGTTTTCAGTTTTTAATCTGCAGTTTCCCCCCACTTGAAAGGGTAGCTTGCTTTAGAAGATTTTGGACTGGACTTCACTCAATGACCAAGAATCAATCCTTTCTTTTCTTTTATTTTGAAAGTTTGTTGAGGTCAAAACAGGTCAAAACAGGTGAAAAACCTGAGTACAAACAAGAAAATAGTTCAAGAAAATGTAACTCAATAAGCCTACATCAATTAACATATTCCTAAAATTAAATCCTTTTCAAACTAAAATTTACCCTTGAAATTAAGTATAACACATCCACATATATGACACCCAAATACAATTGAACATATTTTAAATGTTTTTCAGTGATAAACTTTAGTTTAGTTCCCCAGTGATACACTTTGGCAGCTCTAAGCTCCCTTAAATGTACAAAATCACATTTAACAAATTACTTTAGCTTCCACCTTTCATAATAATACACACTTTAACTGCCCTTTAACATATCATTTGCAATTTGAACTTTGTCACAAGTTTAACAAATTACATTTTTAACCTGAATATAAACATTTTGACATGTTAGTCCACAGCTCCAAATACAATATAGTTTAAAGCTCACCGGCTCCTTCTTTCTCCTTTTTTTCCTTTTTCTTGAAACAAGCCTTAGTTCTGCAATATTTTCTTAAGTAAAACTTCTCCCAGCACTTCTCTCCCACATTGTTTGCCTTCTGCTGCCCTGTGAGTGAACACCTTCAAACAAATCATCAAATCATCTGCACCTGTAGCAAAACAGTCTGCTGCCCCCTGGCTGGGAGACACCTCAAACCCACAACCTGTGAGAGATGGGCGGGGCCTGGAGCCTGAGTCTGGAGCTCAGCTCAACACCTCCCACTCGATCTTCCCACGTAAACCACTGGAAAGATCGTATACACTTGCTCACAGTCACAAACTCCCTGCCTGCTCTTCTACAGCCAGCAGGACCACCAACCGTCGGACGTCCCTGTGAAGGATTGTGGATTGAGTGTCTCACTGACTGCTGGATGCAGGATGCTTGGCTGCAGGATGCTTGGCTGCAGGATGCTTGGCTGCAGGATGCTTGGCTGCAGGCCTCACCTCTGGGGCACAGGAGTTTGTCACGACTCCAACTTTCACATCCCGCACGATGCCTTTGGAGTCTGGGTTGACACTGATGACTCTCCCAAACTGCCTCCCACTTTGGGGTTCTCACGGTCCTCTTCTGACCAACAAAACATTTTTCAGCCCGCCAGACCTGGGCAATCGTTTGTGTCAGCCGAGTCAAACTGCTGAAATGTCGCACATCCAACAGGTTCTGGATTGCAGCACCAGCAGGTGGCCTTCGAAGCTCCAGGTCTGGTGGTTCTTTCTTTACCTGAGCTCTTGAGAGCGCAGCAACAAATGATTTCTTCTGCATCTTTCCAACAGACTCTCTTGCCATTGATGAAACATCCTTAGCAGATTTAATTGGCCACTCATCAGTTGGTAGACTAAGGAAATGTGGGCCTCGCTGCCACTCTGAATTTTCTTCCAAGTCTTTTTTTCTCTTTCTCTTTGAGAAGTTTATCCCAACCATGACATGGACTTTGTCATCTTCCAGGGTGTAGCCAAGGCCAAGAGCTTTGTTGTCTTCCATTTTGAGCTGATTTGGTAGGATTATAGACTTTGGAGTAGTCTCTTGGTCCTGCTTTCCAGCAGACTGTTTTCCACTTTGACCAGAGAAGATCCATGGCTTTAATTCAAACCCACCTGCTCGCAGGATCTCTTCCACATTTTTTGTGATGAGTTTAAGCTGGTTCAAGGAGCCGGTGAAGTCATCAACATAGCTATGTTCTTCTATTACTTGACACTCCTCCACAAAATGGCTGAACTGGGGGAGATTAGCTGTCTCTTTCAGGGCAAGTTGGACAATACAACCTGCTGGCTTATCTCCAATGTTGACTCTTGTTATTGCAAATTCACCCAGCTCCTCCTCCTCAGAGTCACGCCACAGGAACCTATGCAGATGCACCTCTCGGTCCTCAAGCCACACTGAATTGTACATCCTCCGTATGTCCCCCAGAGCAGCAAAAGTTCCCGTTCGGAATTTGAAGAGCACAGCACGGATTGGGTTGAGGACATCTGGGCCTTTAAACAGGAGATCATTTAAACTCACCCCTTTGCACTTTTGACTGCTGTTCCAGACCAACCTTACTGGAGTTGTGACAGAGTGTGGGTTGGGTGCGATGAGGTGACTGATATACCATACTGGACCAGTCCATACATCCAAGATGTCTTTAGACAACTTTATTGCAGCTCGGCGCTCAACCATTTCATGAATTTGAGCAGTATATGCAGCTTCCACTCTGGCTGCCTAGCCAGCTGCTTCTCAGTCCTCAAGAATGTGGCTTCGACTGCACTCCTGTTATTAGGTAACGTGGCTGGATCTTCTACCCAGGGATATTTGGCATGCCAATGAGGTTTGTCGCTATGGTCATCAGCAACTATATATGTGAGCCCACTTTTTACCACTTCCAGCTCCCTTTCTTCAGCGAGTGTCATTTCTTTGCCACCTGGCTGGCAGTTTCCACAGCGACAGCCTCCACATCTCGGAACACAGCCAGCACCAATACTATCCCATTTCCACCACTTGAGGAAACTGGATGTAGTAGCACAACTGGATTCCTGAGTTCGGACAGCAGTCTTGATTTGCTGTGGGGGACGACTGGGGGCTACACAGATGCGTTCTTCATACCTCACAGCAGCAGCTCTCATAGACCTTGCGAAGTGTGTTCTTGATGTATGAGCTGATACAGTGACCTCCTCAAACAGCTCAGGATGGGTGCCAGCAATAGTCTTTCCCATTGGTCCATCCCACAGCACAAGGTCTCCAACAGTACAGATTTTCTGTGGAACCAGCTGGCCCTCTTTGTGGCTTATAAGGAGGTGGATTTCTTTTGGCCTTACCAGGTCACTGAGTGGGATGCCTGGGAAGAACCTTTGCAGCTTTTTTGCGGACACATGTCTATGGACATCTGCAATTTTTTCCAGGCCATAACAAACCAGCTGATGGGACTTGAAAGAGCCTCTTGAGTTGCGGACACGGATTTTCAGGAGGTACCGCTTTGTTTCAACAAAGACTTTCATTCCTCCTACACCTTGGACCACAAGTGTGACGTCTTCACTTCTGAGATTAAGTCGACCTGCTGCCTCATGAGTAATATAATTAGTGTCAGAAGCTAGATCGATCAGGGTCCCAATTTTTTGTCCATCATTAGCTCTGACCTCCAGAAGCATCATTATAACAGGCCACTCCATTAGCCCATTTTCTGCCAGAAGACTTGAGTGACTTTTTGCAACATGGGAGGTTGATGCTGTGTTACAGAATACATCTTGACATTGTTGGGCCAGTTCCGGTGAAAGCTTTTTAAGGAACCCTTCTTGGGCTTCAGTGTAATTCCTCTTGTTACCACCTCCCACTGTGCCACTCCTGCTCCTCCTTTGGCCTGTACTACCTCTAGATGTTTCAGCATTTGGACACAGATAATAATGATGGTCTTTGTCTTTCCTCCTCTCGCATTCAGAATTTCTGCACAGGAATGAAGTTTTGCAGTGATCATCATCAGTGTGGACCTCCAAACATTTCCAGCAGGCTCCCAATTTTCGTACTGCATCTTTCTTCTCTGTGAGATTGAGCACACGGAATTGTTTACAGAAGTACAGCTTCTTCCCATGTTTGATATCTCCACAGAGGACACATCCTGAGAGACGGCTGCTTAACTGGTTTGTAGTTCTAGTTCTTGCTTGCCTTTGCTCAGATCGAATTTCTTTTCTTGGTAAATCCTCATCCCTCAGTTGATCTAGCTGTTCATAGATGCTTTCTTGACTCTTGAGAAAGGCCAGAAGATTATCAAAGCGCTTCTCCGGTTTAGTATTTATCTTCTCAGCTGCGTAGATAAGCCATTCTTTCTTCAACACATCAGGAAGTTTACTTTCAATAGATTTTGTCATTAGGGGGTTCTTCAAAGCACCACTGTCACCAAGTTCATTTAGGTCTTCAAGGGCTTTCTCAACAGTTTGGATTAGTTCAACAATTTTCTTTGGCTGATGACTTCTGACAGGTGGAAGACTCCGGAGTTCCTCAACTATTTCGATTGCAATAGCTGTTTGGTTTCCGAACCTGTTTTCCAGTACACGAAATATGTCGTCTGCTGTGTTGTAGGTTAGTAGTCGGAGGTCTTTCATCATCTTCTCATCCAAACTGTTGATGAGCTGGAATTTTTTGACTTCCCTTGACCCGGTGGGTTCTCCTTGCCTCTGAAGAGCCTCCCAGTCTCTTTTCCAACGATGAAAGTCTCGTCTGTTGCCAGTAAACTTGGGGAGGGAGGTTGGCTTCAGTCTAATGGCTGATGTTGGATA